>JAYKQN010000001.1:1800000-1900000 GCA_036785175.1 Eupleurogrammus muticus | reverse complement strand
CCACTCATGCACACACTCCCGATTGCCAAACCCATCCACCACAGCTCACACCAGCCTTACCAGAGTGGGAATAGCTGTGGGGGGAGAAGAACGAGCTGGAAAAACAGAAAGAGAGCGAGGGCAGGTCTGCAGCTTTCAGCACGGGCTTTAGAGGAACATGAATTCATCATCATCGGCAATCACTGTCCTGGTCGGATGAAATATGCACAAGGCTAGAACCGGTTCAAGCAAAGCACCGACAGGCCGAGAGTGGAGCAGCATCCTCCCTCCAGTGTCTGATCTGCAGTTTGATAGTGCAGACACACCCGTCCTGTGTGGTGGGTGCAGGGATTTTAGGGTAACTGAGATACTTAAGTTGTGGTTAGATTTAAAAATATCCTAAATGAATGAGTGTTCACACATCCAGGGTTATAATAACTACTGGTTGAATGATAGAGCATTTCAGCTGCTGGAAAAAAAAATGATAAAGTCAAGCTAAAGCAAAAACTGGTGTTTATGCATTGAAACTCCAGCTCAGAAATAAGCAGCATCACCACCACTGCCTGGAATCAGTCAGAGTCAAGAAGTAAAAAAAATAAATAAATCAGCAGTTCCAACTATTTTTGATACGCAAACTCTTTTTCTCTGTCTGCATCTGAGCAGCGTCTGTGCAGACAGGCCAGAAACCTGCAGCGTGTGCACGACGCCTCCATCACAGCGACTGAAACGAATTCATTTTTCTTCGCGGTTGGCCCCAAAAATAAAAGCCTAATTTTTTTTTTTTTTTTATTTCCAGGGGGGGAGGAAGAGAAGGAAGAGGAGGGGGAAGTTATGATGGACGCCTGGTTGGAAACAGCGAATAATAAACATAATAACCGAAATGCATAACTATCATTTCACTTATTATGGATAATTTAAATATAAAACCGCATCATCTAAATTCTGAATTCCAAAAAAAAAAATGCTGAAGATTTTTTTTTAAATGATTATTTCTGTCAGCGGAAGCCGGAATCTCACATGTCATTTCTGTCTCTCCCTCCCGGAGAGAAACGCTGTAAACACGACGCTGTTTGGATTCCTGGTGGTTTGGAGCGGAGCAGGACGCAGGCAGAAAGCCTGCTGCTGCTGGGAGGTCACAGAGGACAAATGGACACGTGATTGATTAGAATAAAGAAAATCCCCATTATTATTTCTCTCTATCTCACTCCAGCGTCTAAACTGTAAAAGTTGGATTTCAAAATTGTAGGAATTCAAAAACGAACGTGACGCATAAAGCATAAAAAAGAAAAAAAGAAAGAAGAAGAAGAAGAAGCGTTTCTGTTTAGAGAGACACAGAATATTGCTCCTGACGTGACGGTCTGCAGGAACTCTGCTTCTCATTTCGCCCTTCGACGCATTTGGCTTCGGTTTGGTGTGATTACGCAGCGCAGCAGACTGCAGGCCTTTTCCTGTCCCACCAAAAAAAAAAAGATCAGACCTGAGCTTTGTCATCTCAGTTCCTCTCCACAGAAGAAAGTTGTTTTTTTTCTATCCTCCCTCCACCGCTGTTTCCTGTCCCCTGCTGCACAGGTTAAAGGCCCCTGTCGCTGCACAAACACTTGGACCGTGTTCTACACATCTCCTGCTCCCTCGATATGTATTATTCAGCATGTAGCCTGTTACAGTGCTGAAGATGCAGCCTTTTTTTCAGAAAAAAAAATATAAAAATAAAAAAATGTAAAAAGAAAAACTATTATTTAAACTGCGTGTGTCGCTGAAATCAGTGGCACTCACGTGAGCGTTGATTTCTCATTAATTATCACTATAATAATAATATTAAATTCTAATAATTAAATAAAAATATCTAAAAAGTGTAAAGAATTATTGTAGATATGGGGATTATGTTGCGTTTTCTCCTGGATGTAATGTGTATTCATGGTGATACACAGGCGCGCGTAACTTGCGGTGTTTGGTGTAAATGATTCGGAAAGTGCGCGCGGTAATAAGGCCGTAAAACACTGTGTTAAGCTGCAGCACTTATTTCATTTAATTAAAAATGCCACTCACAACATTTGTAGACTGGCTGGGATTTTAAAAAACTTGCTTGTATTTTAAATGGCGGTCTGCACAAATGTGTAACACTATTTAAAATACTGCAAATATATAAAAAAAAGAAATAATAATAATTATAAATAATAATTTAGCGTAGTTCCAATAAACTGAATTTCATCATGGAGAAATAAAATAGAACAAAAAAAGTTGAATATGACAAATATTAACATTAATTCCATATAGGCCTGAAAATATGATGCATGTTATTTTAATATAAATAAATTATAAAATATTATATTAATTATAATAATAATATCCATCATTTTATTAGTAGTAATACGGCATAGATTAGATAATATGTTCTGCAGCCCCACTAATAAGAATAATTCATCCTTAATTTAATTAAATATATTGATTAAAGGTACAATAAGTCTAGATGTAATGTAGGATCAATTTATTATTTATATTAATTTAATATAAATGTAATTTGTATTCACTTTGATTTGCAGCTTGCTTAAATCATTTCAGGAAAACTATCTATCGTGCAGGCAGCATTCAGTGTGTGTGTGTGAGTGTGTGTGTGTGAGTGTGTGTGTGTGTGTGTGTGTGTGTGTAGCACTCACTGTTTACGGCGTGTCTGTAGCGCTGCTGGCCGCTGAGGAGGCTCTGTCCATTGATCAGGAGTATTGAATCCAGGGCTGGGCTGTGCGTCGCCTCCTGGACGCCCGGATCGCGCTGGTTCTGGACCTGGACTTCACGGAGCCGGAACCGGAGATCCAACCGAAGGACAGTCAAAATAGTAAAAAATAAAATAAAATTAAAAAAAGTTGGTGTCGTTGTCAGTGGCCGCCGCGGACGAAAGGAAGCAAGGGAGGGAGGGGAGGAGGGTTCGACAATAGCGCGCAAAGCGGCGGACTGAAGAGGAGAGGTGGACGGACACGGGAGGTACACGGAGGATGCGCGTCTGGGAGAGAGAGAGGGAGAGAGAGAGAGAGAGAGAGAGAGAGGGGGAGAGAGAGAGGGGGGGGGGACTCCGACAACAGCAGCACTTGTCCTGGAGCTTTGGATCCTTTTCTCTCGGAGCGCAAAACACAAACTTGATATTTCAGATGCGGTCTGGACTTTGTTTCTCCCCCCCTGCCGCGTCCTCCCTCTCTTTACGTTCCTGTCCTTTTTTTCCCCCCCTTTTAGTTCAAAACGCGTCTCTGTGGCGTGAATCTCCTCTCCTCTGAACTCATGGCTTCATCATCGGGAGAAAGAGGGAGAGGGAGAGAGAGAGAGAGAGAGAGAGAAAGGCGCACAAAAAAATGACACGACACAGGCGGAGAAACGCTCGCGTGCGTAAGAAAGAGAAGAAAAAAAACAACAACAGACAAACCCGGGAGAACCAAAAACAAGACGGAAACCTGACCGAAAAGCAAACACCGGCGCCTGAGCTCCAGTAATAGCGGCGTTTATCTGCGCTGAAGGGACCGCTTTCTAATCAGAGTGTGTCACTTTCAATCTTCCCTGTGCCAGCGGGCGCGCTGAATGATAGAGGGAGGAGAGAAGGGAGGAGAGACAAAGACAGGGCGGGAGGGGGGAGGGAGGGGGGGGGGGGAGGGAGGGGGCGTCAAAACACCGATCTGATCCACGAGAGCGCATTGTGGGCCGGATCTCGTTTTATATACGACGCATAAAAATGATACAGAAATGTCCAGCAAAACTTTTTTTTTTCCCTATTTCTCCTCTTTTTTTCAGATTAAGGCCTTTTGGCCGAATCCTCCACACACCCATACCAGTTGTAGAATGTCGCATCCACGCGGCATTTCAGCTCAAATTCCTCTTCCACGCGCATAAAAAAAAAGTAAATATTTGGACTTTTAGGCATTAAAAAGTTGATCATATCTCAGTGAAATATTCTCTGGAGTATCGGAGAGACCTTGACATGGGCAGAGCTTTGGCAGACAGAGCGCGCCTTTACGCGGGTGGCGGATCGGTGCGTTTCTGCCTCCCGCAGCAGGAACTTATCGCAGCTCCGCTTCTCCTCTCGTAGTTCCGCACATGTCGGGATCATCCCCGCAGAGCTGAAGTCCACGCGTTAATCAGTAGCTTACTAACAAGCCGTGTGTATTAGGAGCCCTGCGGCAACATCGCGGTTAATCATAAACCTGTGACTGACGGACAGATGTCACTGGGCCGTGTCTAATAGATAAGGAGGCCGGCGAGGGTCAAATGACGCCGAAAACTGACGCGTGAGCTGCTTGTCAACATACTATACTTTGTATGAACGCATGCAGGAAGGTGGGGACGTTTATTTGCTGTGGAACATTTCATTCTTCATTTTTTTCAAAGGTCAAAACTTGCATTTATTATAATAGAAGCTTCCAAAAACCTGTCATTACAGGCATAACATAGGTGAATAGTCGCAGTGTTTTTGTTATTTTACGTTGATCATTTTATTTTAAACACTTGAAGGCAACTTAGTTCTCTTTTTTTATTATTCTCCCCTTGAATTAACGTGGGTCGTGACGTGCACGCGCCCCTATCTGCATGTCTTTCATGCACATTTAAACAAGAGCACGCGCACTTTTAAAAAAAAATACCCAGAGTCAGAATAAATGAAGCGACAAGTTTCGCAGCATCCGCGTAAAAGCGCGACCGGTGTCGCGGTGGGAGCGGAACCGCAGCTGGATGGAGGGGGGGGGGGGGTGATGGAGGATGGGGGAGGGGGGGTCCTGCTCGCTCCTGGTGCCCAAACTGAGGAGGGAGGGGGGACTAGCAGGGTCCACTAAAGCGCGCAGGAGCATGTGCGCGTCTGTGCCCACATCCGTGCGCGTTTATTTTTTAGCTCCTTCATCCAGATCAATAAAAAGTAGAATTTGACACATGTTCTGAAAATTAAAGCCCATCCATGATTACAATCTTTTCTTTATTTTCTTTTTTTGGTTACAGAGACTCCACGAGCTGCTTGGACCCATCACGTCAGAAGCGGTTTACTCCTGATTGGAGACGCGCAGAGCGCCGCTTGTCAGGGTTTATGAAGGCTGACGCTCGCACCGCGGTCACATTCGCTGTCACATTTAAGTCATTAGACTCACGCTTCTGCACACCCGAATAAAAAAATCAAGGGGGGGGGGGGGGGGCAGCCGGTCAGGCTCCTCTCCTCGTTACTCACCTCCTCACAGAAGCACCTGGCGGCTCCGTCCGCTCCAACAGGGACAGCGAGGCAGATCAAGTGGAGACAGACAGCGGCTGGCAGCGGCTCCGCTCCTCGCCGCTCATTCGTCGATATTATTCAATTATGATAATGACGTTGATGATGATGCGACGCGCTGGAGGCGGTGGGCTGCGCGCAGGTAGACGCGCGCTGCGGAGGCCTAATGCCACAGACACGGGGAGGTGTGTGTGTGTGTGTGTGCATGGGAGGACTTTTATCCTGCAGATTAGTGTGAATCACTGCTGGCTCATTGCGCTTATTTTTTTATTTTAATCGCAAAAAGAGGGTTTTTATAATAAGCGCGTTAAAATCCATCAAAAAAGCTGTTTGCGGTCTGTGGATGAGGCGACTTAAAACTCAAAGGATTCCCTATTTTATTCTTTTCCCCAAGAAAAGTCTTTGCTTTAGACTGAACTTTCGGCTGTTTTAATATTCATTTATATGTATTTCAACTTACATATAATATAATAATGTAAAATTCTAATCATTCATAATTATTTAGTTTTGTAGTTTATTTTGCCAGGTTGATCCTTTAAGTGTGTGATGAGGATCATATATGCTATTTCATTAAATATTTAATAATAATGATAATATATATAATATAATATTTTTTATTAAATTCTGATAAACCTTGTGTATTCAACGTTAAGTTTTACATGCACACAAATTATCAAACCAACTATTACAGTTAATTAATAAAGTGCAGCAAATCAAACAGATTTATTATTAAATTTCTGTTAATAAGGATATATTCCTCCAATCAGGTGGAACATATTATTTATGACAAGTTGAATTTTGTCTTATTTGAGGGGACATCTCCGTGTTTATTCAGAGAAATGTACTGTTGACTAACTCCGTGTGTATTTCACCTCATCCTGCAAACACACACACACACACACTCACGCGCACACACTCGGCTGCAGCAGGCGTGTGTGAATAATTGAAGCTCGGCAGGGAATCGTTTGCTTCTCCGACGCATCACTTCACCAACTCTTTATTTTCCAGTTCTTGGGGAGGGGGGGGGGGCAGCCTGCAGGGAATCTAGGAACGGGCCCAAACAAGCGTGAAAAAAAAAGAAGCTGCACAATGCCGCGAAGTAGAATGAAATATTGATCCCGATGGAAAAACAAATCCAGAGGAAAATGTTGAATTATTGATACGTGACCGTGCGTCCGCGACGCTCGTGTTTAACATGATAGCGACTGGACGTTAATGTGGGACACATTTATCATCAGGTAGTGTGTGTGCGTGTGTGTGCGTGTGTGTGTGTGTGTGTGTGTGTGTGTGTTTGTCCCTCCACCCTGGGAGAGAGAAAGCAAGCAAGACAAGGAATAACATGCTTTTATTTATTTCACATCCAAGGACCTGACCAATTTATAGAAAGCGATCCATGTGATCCTAAGCAGAGCAGACCTCCGGCACAAAGCTCATTTAAAATTCAAGAAGTCAGCAGAATAATTTAGAGAAGAATGCATCTGGCTTGGCTCAAGCAAAATGAAGCATTAATAAAGAAACATAGTTAGTTTGATTTACTTTACGGGGGCCATGATGATGCACGACTTCATTTTGCGTTTTTTTATTCGGGAATCCATCTTCCTTTGTCTTAATGACAAGTTTTAAATGTGTGTGTGTGTGTGTGTGTGTGTGTGTGTTGCTGAATTATTTTGTTATTGCTGATCCCTGATAGGAGTCCACAGGCTGCATCTTTCCCCCAACAGCAGCAGCTTTTTTCTTCATTTTGCATTGAGAAAGTCTCCTGGTGTCCCCCCCCCCCTGTGAGTGGGACTGATGAAGCATCACTTGTGCAAACAGCGCGGCTGTGTGGTGAAGAAGGAACAAGAGGAGAAGCAACGTGGAAAACTGGAGAAACAACAAAAAAAAGAGTCGATCCCGATGCCGGTGTGTGTGTGTGTGTGTGTGTGTGTGTGCACCCGAACTGAATGCCTCCACTTTCTGGATTCAGCCTGCAGCCCTGAACCAGCACAGCAAATACAATCCCATCGAGAAATAACAACAATGAAGGACAAACATGTGATCCTCATGCACCTATAGCTGCTGTGTAGACGGAGCCAATCAGCAGAATCGATGTTTCACAGGCAAAGCTGATGGGGACTTTCTGAAATGTGCTGAAATGTAACTGTAAGATTCGGATGTTTTATCAGGAATTAGATAAAGTAAAGAGAGGGGGGGAAAAGCACATGTGGTGGATCATGTGAACGATTATATATATTTCATAATGAAGTCAAGTTGATGAATATATTTATTTTGGTTGTGTTGGATGTTTTGCAGAAAAAAACATATTTTTAAAAAAACAGCCTCGTTGATTCTTTGCTGTTCTCTGATTGGACAGCCTCTCACAGCAGATTTAATTCCTTTGGGTGATTTGTACAGTAGATGTGATGGGAGAGACAAAGTGTGGACGGCCTGAGAAGGCCATGGGCCAAACATAGGGAGGGAAATCACCAGGGAAGTAAAGTTGAGTTGGATAAATTGATTTTAAAAATATAACCATAAAATACGATTAAATTATCTAGATATGATTATGCATTAATTGCCTACCTTGACCAGCACTAATAATAATAATATACTAATTAAAAACATTCTTATAATAACCATCATAATCAGTATAGTAAAATAGTAACACGTTTTATTGTACATTATTATTATTATTATTATTGTCGCGTTCTGTTTGAGTGCAGCAAGCGTTTTTTAATTTGCGCATTTTCCAGTTTTCCGCTAAATTGAGCGGCCATGCTCAGACTCACTGCTAATTGGAAACGAAAGTAACTAGCGCGTCACGAACAGGCGCGTGACACAAAACAGACTATTAAACAAAAATGTGAGCGAAAATAAATACATATTTTGCAGAACATGTCAGATTTTTAATTATATCTAGATATATTTCGTTTGCTTGGTTGCATCAAAATTTAAAGAGAGAAAACATTTAGATTTAGATGTAAAAATGTAAAGGCATAAAGGTCATTTTTAAGAAATCCGTTAATATTTATGTTGGAGATGTGTATGAGTTATTTTTTCCTATCCTCAGTTCTTTTCCAGGGGATTTGCATTCTGTCCTAATATTCCTGCGGCTGCGACCAGACAGGAGCTGCAGGGCCACAGGCTGCAAATGGCTTGTTTTTAAAGGATGTATCTCGTTTCCGTCGAGGATTAATTTGTCTTCTGCCGCACTTTCAAGCCTTTTTTTTTTCCAAATTGCTTCCATGCAGAGGTCACGACTCGCGAGTCCATTATTGCTCCTTCACACCATTTTTCAATGGATCGCTCCTTAAACTCTGCGAGCAGCTGCAGAGGAAACACGAGAATAAAACCGGCAACTTTTCACCGGTTTTATCGCCCACTGTTTGCTTTTGAACGATACATAACGAAATAGTAATTATATATATATATATATACACAATTAAATTAGACAGTAATATCGTAGATTAATATATATAAATATATCAAACAATGCATAATCAAAATTGTAGAATCTTTCTAATAATTTCTAAATATTTCTGAATATGTCTACACGTTTTGTGTTAATTTCCCCATTTATACATAACACATGCTCACTCATGACACATTTATGAAGCGTTCATGCATTCATGATTGGCTATTTTCTCTTTGATTTAATATTTTTTCTAAAAGTTATAAAACCTGGGTGAGAAAACGCTTCTGTGTTGCCAGGTTGTGAATAATCCACCACCCGAAGAAAAGCTGGACCCACAAACCACTAATTTATATTCAAAAATTAACCCTGCATTATTGGCAAAACGTATTTTTTACACAACCTGGCAACCCCAGATTTATTCCTATTTAAGGCTTATGACTGTTTAACTCCTTAAAGCAGCAGTAATTAATTTATGAAATATTAATACTTCATACACCTTTAATAAAGGACACACTAACAGAGAGTAGAAGCTTATTTCCAGATTTCACATTTTCCTTTTTCTTCCACCATTGATTGATTAAAAACAACATGAAATGTAAAGATCTATTACAGGGCTGATTTATGACACATATATTTTCCCCTTTAGACACACAAAACAAAGTCAACCCCAAACCGCTACACTTGACAATGACAGACTGACCTTAAAAGTCTAAAACAAACTCTGAGAAGTTTTATTTCCTGAGCAAATTGTGTCTCCCAACGACAGCAGCTAGTGTCTGGGCCCTTTGAGCTCTGATATGCAACACAGAGGATTGTTTTCCTTTTGGTAAAAGCCGTGGCCCTTGCTGGCCGCCCCTGCTGCCTCTTTTCCTCCCAATACGTTCTTACCTGAAATCAAATCCGCCTGCTTAACGAGGAGGGAGAAAGTTGGAGCGAGGGAGGCAGTTGTGAGCGTCAGCACTCTGCACTATGTCATTGGGCACAAGTATTTGACAGTTGGAATTATCTGTAAATACTTCATTAAACTGTGTATGAGTTCCCCTCTTGTGCCTCATGGTCCACTTCTGGTAAGATTTACAAATGATAACGTAAACACTTTGAAAAAAAAAAAAAAAGAAATTCAATTCTCATTTGAAAAGAATTGGACAGGGAGGAGGAGGAGGAGGAGGAGGAGGGGGGGGGGGGGGCTGGGAGAATTTGATTGGAGCAACAAAACAGCGGAGGTCTCTGTAATGAGGTTTGGAAAGTGTGTTCAGTGTTTGGGGGCCAGGGTTTACTTGACCTGCCAGAGGGATTGTCTTCCAAACGGGCCGCGGTGCCAGGAGCCGGGCTGCAGCCGTCCAGCCGCTCACTACCAACTACCTACGCCGTATTAAACCTGCGGAGAAATGTGGAAAATAATATCTGAGCTGCTTCAAAGTGCCCCAGACAAATAGGGTCAACTCGTCAGCAAGGAGGCTGAGCCTAATTCATCCTGCGACTTGGCCTCGGCGAAAATTAAATTCCTTCTCTGCCAGGCAACTGTTTACACCATGAAATTTTTCCTTGATGGATCCTCATTACGGCATCGAAATGAAACACTTTGAGCAGCCCCCAACAAGACAGACGGGACAATCCTCAGAAAAACACAAAAAAAAAGCTCTCTGGCTCAAAGATAATTTAGGCTACGCTGCACACTGACACACAATAAAGTCCAAATTCAACTCTGTTCCACTTCTGCTTGTCACCTCGCTGCACGGCTGATACAATCACTCTGCCAAACACATGCACTCTGCATGTCAGCCTGTCTGTACTAATAACACCAGCAGCCAGCCCCCTACACCTGAGAGCCTCACGTCAAGAGCGGGCTGATGTTTGGAGGAAATGGAAACTGATACGGTTTAAAAGTGTAGCCAGCAGCGTGTGTGTGTGTGTGTGTGTGTGCTCTGGTGGAGGAGGTAAAGGAAGGAGGAGGAGGAGGGGGGGAGCAGAATTTGACATATTAAAGAGCAGAGATTTTATATTTTGATGAGAGGGAGGTCACAGGTGGAGCCGTGGATGCTATTATATAAAGCAGGAAACAGAGGAGAGCTTGTTTATTGTCCACACACACACACACACACACAAACACACACACCAAGTATTTCGATCCTACCATGAAGCCGGTCCATGCAGGCCGTGGCGACGTGTCGTCCCACTTTCCCCCCCCCTCGGTTAGACGCCTCCGACTGTTCGCCCCCTGGGATACAGATGAGCGAACGAGGCCTCGCAGGTAAACAAGGTGTGTGGGGTAGTGAGCGGCTTCACTCCGCAGGTCCCCCCCCCAGACGGGGGGTGGGTGGGTGGAGCCGATGGACTCAGGAAAGATGTCAATCATTTACTGTCAGACACCAATGAGGAAGCTCTTGTGTCCTGAAGTAAATCCCTTTGATTTGTCCAAAAGGAGTCAATGATTGAAAACATGCATGGAGGGACACCCACAGTGGCCCGTCAGGCATGCAGTGTGTCTGAAAATGCCTGTGTGCACGCATGTGTGTGTGTGTGTGTGTGAGAGGCTGTCAGTGTGATAATGATCTGGCCGGCTGTGTGGAGGGTGCAGGGTCAGAGGTGACCTCACCGCTGTGATCTTGTGTTTGTTATTGCTATGCTGCCCTTGGACGGGTTAACATAGCACACACCGCATCAGCTGGTCCGTGCACTTCCTCTGAGACACACACACGCGCACACACACACACACACACACACACAGACAGTGCTCAGTCGTCAGGCCAGTGAGAGGTTCCTGAGGGTCACTTCCACATGTGTTGATGGGCCCTGAGTGGACTAATCTAAACTGGTGAAATGTTATCCCACTACAGGGAGGACGGGAGCTCAAGTGGCCCCACCACTACGCTCTTTATCCCCTAATGTTCAGAGGAGCGACCGTGGAGAGATCTAGATACGCATGTTAGCGTGGAGCCCGTCTGTTTCTGTTTGCCATATTTCTGTCTGTGCACAGTTCTTCGGTCTGAGGAAATGAGCATTAGCTAGTTGCAAGATGTGCAATAACTTGTAAACGTAAAGAAATACGTTCACAGGTTATTTTTTATTTTACACAACCACAGAATATTTGATGCTATAAATATGTGATTCAAGCTATATGTTTTCACTAAATAAATATCCTAATCCATGAATTTGAGGATTTTTCTTGAATAAAAACACCTATATGGTTTTCTGACTGCACAGTATGTCTGATGGAACTGTCAATCAATGAGGAAAATTTGGTTAAATGTCTTCTTTTTGGATATATTTAGATATATTTGCAGTTTAGAGGACCAAAAGTCATTAAAGTTTTATATCTCCTATCTCTTCTTTTTCATGGAGCTCTAGACACCATCTGTCTAGAACGTCTGTCCTCTGATTGGTTGATTTGAATGGCTGTGGGGGGTAGTTAGTGACATCATACATTCAAGGAAGTGCAAACAACCAGTTTTTAAAGCAATGTTTCTGAATGCAGGCTTTGTGCATTTCTCTGTGGAAATAAAAGGGATGAAAATAGCAAATTCCACAATATATGAGCTTTAAAATCAGCTGCATAAACACTAACTAAAGAGTAGATCTTTTACTGTGAAGCTTGCTACAGATTAAGGCCCCGTGTTGCTTAAGTGTTAAGTTGCTGACCATGATCTGCAATGTTCAAACCAGACCAGATATTTGCTGTTAAATAAATGAACTATAATTAAAAATAATCAGAAAAAGTTAAATCATCTCAGCGCAACTGGTTCAGTAATGTAGATATAACTTTCCAGAAATATGCACTAGCAATTTACCCAAGATATTGAGTACATTAAGACTTTTATTTAAGTAATATTGCAATAGGTGACTTTAACTTCTACCAATAGCTGATATCTGTACTTTTACTTAAGTGTGGCTTTCAGGTACTTTATTCCCCAATGACCATACAATTGTTTAAGCAAGACTTCAGTGATTGTTGCAGCGGGATTCTACCAACGATAAGTGCATTTCTAGTGTTCTCTTCTATATAAGTTCATCTCGCGGGATTTGATGTGTTTCATTGACAGGACTCAGCCTCCAGACACGTCTGTGGTGACGCCTCCCTACAAATATAATAGCAGCCACATAAGAGAGCAGCGGAGGCAGCTGAGCCGACTGAGGCCGTGCCAGCGGAGGTATGCTAATGGAGTCAGAGGATAGTTCTGTGTGCGTCACAGGTCTCCTCTGGGTACGGTGGTCGGCTGCCCACCCACCTCCTTAATTCTCATGCTTCAAACACTCGACACAGACCCACTAATACAGAACATGTTGGGGGGGGGATGGAGGGCCGGCGCTGGACATACGAGACAAAGGAGGAGAGAGTATCTTCTTAATCAATCATTATTTATAGTCCAGTGAGGTTTTAAATCGACATGTTCAGGAACCCAGGCCAGGCTTATGGCTTTATAACGGTGCAGATCCCAGATATGGAACACACTCCTCTGGCCTTTTCCTCCCTCACATCCTCACACCATCGCATCACAATCCTCTGCCTCTCTTTTCTCTCTAAAGGTCTACAAATATTACAGCATATTTATTCACGTTTGTTTTTTTTTTCCTCAAGGAACACTGCTTTGTACAAATCCTTTGCTTGTGTGTGTGTGTGTGTGTGTGTGTGTGATATGGAAACAAATGGCAATCCTAAGCGAGGTGTACATGACTGATGGAGGTGCTCAGAAGGAACAGAAGCATTAGTGTGTATGGAGAGTGGTCTGGTTTGGCACATGGGTATGTGTGTGTGTGTGTGTGTGTGTGTGTGCACGTGTGTGTATTGCAGGGGGGTGGTGGTAATAGTGGAATGGGTATGACAAGGCAGATGAGATGAATGGTGGGATGGAGTCAGTGAATGTCTGACATTGCCAGAACCTGCCATGTGTCATTGATTAACCGGGTAGAGTTGCAATGATTTAGTTGACAAAGCTTCACATTAGTGCTGTGGATCCAAGCAAGTGTGTATGTGTGTGGGAGTGTGTCTGTGTGTCTGTGTAGATTAATGACCCAGGGAAAAAGCCAGATACTTGTTGACACAGACTGAGGTGCCAGAGTGACATCATGACATTGTTTTATTTCTCACGGCCCGGTTTTTTACTGAGACATTATTGAGTATGACTGCAATACTTTCTTGGAACAGGTACTCGCAAAAAAATGATTCATGCAGGACACTCTGCAGCAACCGTAAATATTAAAACTGCACGGCGATCGTTTCGCTATTGTTGATAGGAATCATCATAATTATATTGAGATGCAACATAATTCAGTCGATCAGTTTCCCTATAACAGATCAGGTTAAACCTTTCAGATTTAGTGTCAGGAAGACAAACAAAAACTGCATTACTTCCAAAACCAAAACGACATGCCTTTTTGAAATTATACAATGGGTTTGGAATTGGTTTCACGGACTTTAAGTTTATGGCGCTCACTCAACTCATAAAACAGCGTAAAACCATCAAATCATGAAAGAAAAAAAAAAAGGTGAAAAGCACCAACATTGACAAAGCCCCTGGATCTCTTTTATGGGATCAGAAACGCTGCTTCAGCAGAAAAAACGGAGCTGAGGGTAAACAGTGTGAAACTGCATCTAGTACGACTTACAGTATCGCAAGTGTGTGTGTGTGTGTGTGTGTGTGTGAAAGAGAGAGAGAGAGAGAGAGAGGGAGGTGAAAGGGCCAGGTAGACTAGACAAGAGGAGTGGATAAGTGAGGGACGGGAACAGCCAACACTTTTCTTAAACCGAAGCCTGGACCTGTTTTATCTCAGTGAGCGGAGAGAGGGAGGGACAAGGGGTCTTTGCAGGGACAAGGCCAGGCTCAGCGTTATGTGGCGGCGGGGGGAAGGGGAGGGGAGGGGGGGTAAGATGAGGCTGCTGTAGGCATGGGGGTCCGTCTGTCTGGGAGCTGTTGAGGGCCTGCTCCTGGGGCTAACTGATTAGGGCTATAATTTGAGGGGTGTCTTGAGGGAGCAGCCCACCGCCACCACCCATGGGAGGCTGGAGCAGGCGCAACAGGACCCCGAGCACACACACACACACACACACACACATGCATGCTTATGAAATGATGGATAAGCAGACGTGGGGATTGAGAACAGGAAGTGATGATTTAAACAGAGCGCCAGAGACGCCAGCTAGAGAACCACTTACCCCCCCCTCCTCCCGCTGAAAGTATACGCACACTGGAAGGAACAGGTAAGCTTTGAAATATGCTTAATATGGACGTGGCCGGTACAATGTCATTTGTTTAAAGCGGCTATAATCAATATTTCAATGGATCAACCAGATGCACGAGGTAGTTACAAAAGGCCCCAGTGCTCCCTATTAAGGCCGAGCCTTGTGCACACACACACAAACGCACACACACACACAAACCACTTGGCATACTGTAGCCTACTACACATACACAACATTCAAAAGTTGGAAAAACTTGCATTAACCATGACAACTTTGTGTTTTTCAGGAAAAGTCGCACTTTCATCAATCAGGTGAGTTGCCAAATAAATAGAAAATATAGTCAAGACATTGACGTGGTTAAAATGAAAGCTAACCAGCTAAACTATATACAGCTGTACTGACACAATTGCACAAGGGTTTTCTAATCATCCATTAGCTTCTAATAGAAACACAATGAACCATTAGAACACTGGAGTGGTGATTGTTAGAAATAGGCCTCTATGCACTTATGTAGACATTGTATTAGAACCAGACATGCTAGCTAGGACTAATATTAGATAGTTTTCTGTCCCATCGCTGTGTGGTTGTTGCCACGTCACTGGGAGCAGTGATGCTGATTCCAGAACTGCTGCAATGCTGCTAAGAAAAAGGGGTCGTCTGTGGGCCTGTTTAGAAAAATCCCAGGAATTTAATTTCGGGAAAAATTCTACCTTCTCCTCCTGTTTTTTCACCATTCTTTTCTTATACAGGCACGGCAGAAACCAGATGTATGGTGAACAATGGTGAGAGAATACTCATCATCTATTAATACCACTACATAGAAGTTACCTGTTTTATAACAATGATCCCCTAATAATGCAGGTCTTAGTTTAAACCACTCGGTGAACTATATGTCTCATCTCACATGGTATACGTCACCACTATAGTAGCTTGTAGAGAGAATAGGAAACGCTTACATGACTTTTGGGTGTGTAGTCATTCTAATTATGTATTTTCTTATAATTCAACAGTTTCCTGAATTTCTTGCAAAAATGATCTTGTGTGTCATGTGATTCGTGGCATGATTCAAATCCAGTTCAGGTCTCTGTATGTATGTACACCTTATGTTAATGTTGATTTCTTGTCATTTAAAAATCTGTTTGTATCATTGTTTTTTACAAAAAAACAAAAAAAGGATTATAAATTCTAAATATATAATAAATAATATATAATATATAATAAACTTAGAATATAAAACTAGTTGATAGCATCTGTTTCTAATTGTGTTTTAAATATTTTTGAGGTGTAAATTATCTAAGCTTTTATGGTTACACCACATGACAGTTTTGGCATTGTCCCAAAAAGAATTTGTGCAATTGTTTGACAAAAAATAATACATTTTAAATATTAAATCCACCTAGTAAATAAAACTAGTTCATAGCATATATTTTTTAATTTTTAAAACCATTTTAAGAGGGTACCAACCCAGGGTTACACCACATCACAGTTTTTCCCTTTAATACTTTTCACTACATTTTGCAGATAATTTGCTGTACTTCTACTCAAATATGACTTTTAGAGTACTATTACATTACTGTTTTGGTGGATCTGAATACTTCCACCACTGCATGATTGCCATTTCCAGCTTATAACATGATATGTCAGTGTTTACAGCTTTTTTCCACTGACCCTGAAGTGGCAAGTGGAAGTTTCTGAAGATTTAAAGGAACTTAATTCATGCTGAATACTGAATTTATACTGCTGCGCCGACACATCTGGCTGTGGAAATCCCATTTTTTTAAGTATTCCCAGCACATCAAAGAATATATATTCTCTACATGTAATAAATGAGTGAGTGAACACAAACGAATAAAGATAGCAACCCGCTTCAGTGCAGTCTCCACGAGGCCCTCAATATTTAAAGCAACACAGATGACATACAAGCTGTAATTAAGGTCGCGTATAATATTTATTGGTGTTTTAAGCAAAGAAGCTGATATTTATCCTGTAATTACAGGCACTAAAGCTCAGCCCTGCTTTGTTTCCCTGTGTTGTTTGGCCATTGCCATGACGGTGTGTGGGTCTCCACTGTCAACAAGCAGTCTGCAATCTCCCATTAGATCAGATGCTATTAGGGCAGAGAGGAGCACTGAGCAAACAGTATCCCTGCCTTTAAAACTAGGTTATCTAATCTAGTCAACAGGGATGAGCTGGACTTTGGAGTTCACAGACAGACAGACCGACAGCGCAGTTTGTCCACAAGTCTTGTTTGGCCCGGGAATGATACGCCACTCAAGATCAGACGAGCTTTCATTGGTCGATCCCCGAGCTGGTCCTCATGTGGAGTACGAGCTTTATGAGCGGGGATCAGATAAGAGCTTGTGGAGGTACTTTGTTGAAGGTCAAATAACGTCTGGTGCTGATGATTGGAGACGTCCCCCCCCCCCCAGCCTGCATGAATGTGCTTCAGTGCACGGCTTCGTTTTGTAGCATTAACAAAGCAGCTATAGTGTGTTTCCTCCTCAACCTATCTGGAAACATTACATCACATTATAGTTTTTACATCTGTCTGCTTTATGTCCTGTTGTTTCTTCTGTCCGTAATGGATGAAGAGCCACAGCTCCCAATCTGTGCAGAAATCAAACAAGTAAAATCAGGCGTTATCTTACGGATTTCTTTATAAAAATAAATCTCTCTTTGTGAATAATCTGACAGCGAATTCTTAGCCGTGGCATGTAAATCCTTAGAAAGCGACCCTTTAAGTGTTTTTTATTATAAGGACGAGGGTGGATGAAGAAGTGCATGTACTTTAGACACTGTTAAAAGAAGCCGTAAAGTTGTGATGTCACTATACAGTCACTGCAACCCCCCAAATAGCAGCCGTTCAACTCAGCCAATCGGTGAACAGACTCGTTGATATTAATCAAAATGACTTGTTCTGGAGTTGATGGTGATTTTTTTTTTTAGGTACTTAAAACGAAAAAAATCTGTTTAGCTACAGATGTAAAAACTTCAAATAAAAGCCAGGAAACGTGTAAAATATGTGACCCTTTAAAGGCAGAAATGAATTATTAAACGCTAATTTGACTTGTCTGGGTCAGGCTTACATTAACTCCCAGTGACCTTTAGAATGCATTTTTATGGATCAAGGTCTCCCTTCATGGCCGGTATGGACAAATTATTACAAAGAACATGTGAATGTTATTCAAAGACAGACTTAAAAAAAAAAAAGAAATTAACCATACCAGCCCTTTAAGGTTGATCCTACACTGGGCTCTCATTATGCATTAACGAGGTACCAACCTTTAAACATTAGGGTCGGCTCAGAGCTGCAAAGGGGAGACACACGAGCTCAGTGTCAAACACTACCCTGGCGACTCATAATGATTATAACACTTTTCTGTAACATCCCTGCACGCTTTGTCTCATTCGTATCCCCCGTCCTCTCTCTCTCTTTCTCTCGCTCCGTCTCATCCCCTCCACGCCTGGCTGCTCCGGTCCAGGCGGAGAGGCTGCAGGAGCGGCTGTGTACGCGGGGCCCGGGCCTGGGCCCTGCCTGCCCAGCGTCAGGCTAAGTGCCTCTGACAGCCCACCGCACAGTTATTAACTGTGATCCGCCACCACAGGGCCCGGGCAACCCCGCGCCGAGGGGAGGGTCCACCAGAGGGCTCTGCAGCAAACACAAAGACCGCTTTCACCCCGCTCTCAAGCCTCCTCTGCTCTACCCTCTTCACCCCCCCCTGCACCCTCTAATACATATTTACATCATTTCATATACTGCGCATACAGTTTCTCTAATATGGCCCTATTCATGGGACTGCTGGGAAACTGCTCGGCCCGACGCCCGAGCCCGTGACACTGATGGGCTGAGTGTAAACGCGTAGGCAGAGGACAACTTTCTTATGAAGGATTGCTGCAGGGCGTACATGTATAAACAGGGTTGTCCGTAACACACAGCCGTGGCATGTGAAGCGACGCCTCACCGGCGTTCCGTTGCCTATGGAATGCCGTCCATAGTCCCGTGGCTTTCATCCGTATAGGTGGTCCGCGGCGCTGTTTGTCCCGCGCTCGCCCTCCAGTATCCCAGCCACCCCTTCTCTCTTCCTCAGGATGTGGGCGACCCGGGGAGCCGTCGGCCCCTTCAAGCAACAACACAACACGGGTCATTAGACGACAAAATTGGGAGAGAAATAAATAAATGTTAGCGAGGGGGAGGACAGGGGAAGAGACAGAGAGACGGACGGACAGAGACCAGGAAAGAGAGAGAGAGAGAGTGAAATCCATAATGACAGTCGACTATGTTTAGCCCCCAGAAAGGCATTGGGATAAACAGCAGCTCGTCCTAGCTAACAGGAGGGCTTTAAGTCGCCGAATTGAAAACCCCCAAAGCCACTTTTTCCTGCCCACATTGGCCATAATGAGAGCCCCACCATTCAATTGTTGAATAGTTGAGGCTTTTCCCTTTGAGGTGACTGGCTTTAATATAGCAACACGACATACACAGTGGAGCAATGGACGTCCCCAGCAGTGTTCAAAGCTGCGGCGGGATAAGGATACGGCTGACATGCATTATTCCTTACAAAAGCTGCCCTTTGTTTGCTTTATGCTCAGATCCCACAAATTGTAGGCTTTGTCCGTCAACATTTCTTATTTCGGGCAGAGTAATTTCTCTCCCTCCCCCACCCCCCCTCATCTCTCCTGCTGTCCTCCCTGGCCTTGGCATGTGTTGATGCTTCACGGCGTTGATAACTACACACACATTGAACACAGGCTTTTTTTTATGTCTGCTGAATTGATCCTTTGCTGCTGCTCTGCTGGGGCTCGTATGGACAGATGTAACTTGTCACTCCAAATCCTGTCCACCTCAGAGATGTAAAATTCAATCCAGATTGTCGGTGACACAATTAATTAACTATCTAATATATGCATATTTTTCCTTAGTATCCTGCTTTTATGGAAATTATATTCAATTTGAGTTCAATAAGAATTTTCTTCTCTTCTTCTGCATTTAAAAATCAACCAACACGAGAAGGAGGATTAAGAGGAACCAGCTTTGGTTTTAATGTTTGTAAAAGCATTTATACCTGCTAGCAGATTTTAAGCATTTGTCTTTTGTGTTGGTGAATCATTTCGAAAAAAACGCGAGAAGAGTCAAAAGTGCGGGGAAACGTCGCTGGTCTCTTTACAAACCCTGCTTCTGACAGATCAGGCTCCATTAACTGAGCACACTGCCATGTCAGGGCGGGTCATAACACCCATTGGCGCCGCGACACACACACACACACACACACACACACACACACACACACACACACACACACACACACACACACACACACACGCAGATTGCCCAATTAGCCCTCCTTCAGCCCGTGCCTCTCTTACCCCTGCAGCAATGCTTAGAAGTCAGGGTCAAGTGTGATCCCGTGTGCTTATCTGCATCAACAACTGGCAAGTGCACGCACACACACACACACACACACAAAACACAGGCATATAAACTAAAGGCAAGGCTAGCGAGTCCTGTGGGCTATCAGAAGTGATTTAGGGAGACGTGACTGAAGAGGCAATGCTGCCCTCGTGTGCTCTACAATTTGCAATTACAAGCGGTTACAAGATATTATTTGCGGATGATTTGTAAATCCCCGACATAACTTTTCTCTTCTCAGGGCCATATTTCATAAAGACGGCCACAATCAGAGACACCCTGTTCTGTTTCGTAAAGCATGCACCTTGATCACCCCAACATTTGTGGGGACACTGTAGAAGCAAATCTATGATGTCCAGGTGCAGACAGAAGTGAAGAGTATTTTTTTCTATGTCATAAATAAGAATTACAGAATTACAGGCCGAATAAAAAGAACTGAGTGATCCAGCTCATGCACAAGCTTTGGCTTTGTGTGGTTTGGTGGCCTGAAGAGGGCTGGATCTCGCCGGGTCTTATTAGACGGTAATAGCTGGAGCGTTGAAACTGTGAGGTAAAACAGTGAGATGCAGGATCACAAAGCTCCTCTTTCCCCTCTGAAGCCTCTTCAGTCTGAAAATGACTAAGGGATGTGTGGTGGGCTGAGGAGGAAACTCCCTTTACCGCAGCCCTGCTATCTCTGTGGGAGTTCATTATACACACACAGAAAGGCCACACACACACACACACACACATTGACAGACATGTACACATACACACGCGGATACAGACACATACTGTATGCACAACAAGCACACATGCTGTATCTACACACACGCACACACACACACACACACATACAGTCTCTGAAATGAACACTGGTGGGCAGATGTGCACAACATTCACCACACTATAAATTAACCATCATGAATATGTTTTTGCGGACATCCCCTGCCCCACCCATGCAGACAGACTCCCCGACAGTCTTCCACCCACGGCCCTGCACAAGGTGTGGGTGTGTGTATGTGCATATATGTGTGTGTGTGTGTGTGTGCCAGGGATAAAGTGACATGGCTGATGTTGACCACACGGAGCCACTTGTGAGGGTAAAACAGAGAAATAAAAACCACACAGAGGTCACGAGGTCAGGACATGGCAGGGGTCGTCCATGTTCATGCATGAGGACACACACACACACACACACACACATACGCATGTCTGTGCTCATGTATGTGTGGGTTCATGCATGAGCACACACATGCTCACTAGGATTTGTTCCGTGCAGGTAGTGGACTGTGAAAACACACAAAACACTACACTAGTTTTTACTTTCAAAGGTCTCATACTGTAGAAAGTACGATTTGAATGGCTTGTTTTTTTCTAGAGATCGAGACAGAAGCTCAAGAGAGATGTTGAGTTATATCTACTTGAATCTTCTACTTAAAACTACAAATATACCTTGTAAGGGATCTCAAAATTTCAAATAAAACCCAGAAACAGTGTGAGTAAATATGAGACTTTTAAGATTCACAATCATATTTTGATTAAGCTTTTCACTTAAAGAACAGGTCAATCTGTCTTTAAACAACAGTCCGGTCGAGACAGTTTTTTTTGCTGTAATTATTCCCTTAATTATACACTTACAGTGTAAGTAATGGGAGTTAAATACACAAGCCTCTTGTGAAAAAATGTATTTCAAATGTTTATCTCTGTATCTATCTTTATCAGACAACTGTGCAGACACAATGTGGATTTTGGCTCCTGCCATTTGCATAAATACACAGAAAGGAAATCTCCTTTCATTGTTCATACAGGCAATGGACTGTTGTTTTAAGATAGACTGGAACAGTTGTGAGCCTATCCTTTAAAAGAACCCCCCCTTTTTGCAAAAATGTATTAAAAAGTGTATTTGCAGCTCCAGTAGAGGAGGATCTTTTATGTGCTTATATGAAGAAGGGAAATAATCACTGAAACTAATGTGTTTATTATTAAACTATTTCTACATTCATTTTGGGGAACTGACCTATTTTACAACATACATGACAAATTGTGAACCCATCCTTGAAGAGAAATATTAAATTATTTTCCTTATAAAGATGGTATAAACACACAATGGACTTTTAAAAGTTGCTGTGACTGGCTAAAATCATATAGGCATTTATTGATTATAACATAAAATTAAATTTGTATTATATTTATTGTGCAACTTTTTTTTTTTAATTCATAGCCTATAATTTGCAAATTACTTAGGTAGTGACATTTAAATCAGAAAAAAAATCCATTCCACACAACCAAATGGAGTCATGAAATTGGCAGAGGAATTACTTCTTATAAAAAAGGTATTAAAGTCTTTCTCAGAACCTTTTATATAAGGAAAACCTGGCATACATGTGGCATTAGGGGGGAAAGTCCTTCAGCTTCTCACAAACCCTCAGCTTTCACTATTTATAGACATTAGCTGGGACTGTGATGTCACCTACTGGTGAATTTGGAGTATGACGTCTCATCACAAATTGTAGAAATCTTTATTTATAAGTCAGTCAAAAGTACATTAACCCCTAGCACACTCAGTAAAAACGGCCAAATAATTCACATTTGAGGCCATGACTCTCAGTCAGGAGGACACAGAAGGGGAGTTCTAAGAAAAATGTTGAACTACAAGTAACAAACAAAAAAAAAAATCGTAGGTGTCAGTTCTTGCAAACCAAGTTGCCTCCAGTCAGGAAGAGCATTACCCAACAGAGATGCTGAAACCTCAAATCCTAAAGTCCCATCGAGCGAGAAACGAGCGGCCCGGAACAAGAGGGGGTGCCGACAGAGGCAGAATCGCCTGAAAACAAAGCGGTGGCACTGGGGGAAGTGCAAAAACCCTCATTCCAACTCCACAATATTAAAAGGTCACTGTTTAATTAAAGAGGTCAACTCTTGCTACAGTGAACCTGGAGGTTGTGTGATCCCATCACAGTCACGTCAAATTCAAACAAACGAGTAAGAGCCAACATAAGTGAGGAACACACAACAAACAGGAGCTTTGTTCTTTCCTATTTACAAAGTATTCTTGAACAGGAATCTGACCCGAGCAAAAAAACGTTGCTCGAGAGGTGAAGTTGCTTAACTTACATTCATATATTTAAAAAAGAAGAAAAACAAAGTTGATGGAGAAACTTCTCACACAGGTTGGTGGAAGTTGAGATGTGCAGTTTGTCAACAGGTGGTCCTTCAGCACATGTAGTGAGCTGTACCGCGTTTCCAGAATCACAATGATATAGTGGTTGTCATTTTTTGGAAATAATCAAAAAGGCCTTGTTACAATATGAAGTAGGGACAGAAAAAAAAAGTGGAGACATGACATCCTTTCCCTTTAGACACTTCAAATAAAACATCAGCGATTGTGCTGCTGTCGGCAAATTAAGGAACATTTAAAAAGTCAAAACTGGACTCGATTCATCCTGAGCGAGAACAATCTGGAAAAAGAAAAATAAATACACCATGGCCAGAATTACAGAGCACGCTCCTCTTGAATCTGAAATTGTGTCTCTATACGTTTGTGTGACAGATAACACAGTCCAGGCTGTGTGTTTGGTCGTTAGTATCCTTGTAGTCCATTGTAAACCTTCTGTACAGAGCCCTGCTTCAGAAGACTCCGAATACCTGCAAGAGGAAAGTCTTTTATTAGAAACATGTTAAAATAATTATTTATATACACTCACACATACACACACACACACACACATCAGATATATACACAAACACACACACAGCCTGAAATATATTCTGCATTGACCATTTTTCACAAATATCCTGCACCAAGGATTTCTCAGTGTGAAATAACAAATATGACTTTACAAGTAATGTTTTTAGTTCTTATATCATCAGTATATCTTTGGGAAATTACTGATCATTGGGAGAAAAATAATAATAATAATTAGCATGTAATTCAATGAGAATTGCCCAGGATGGACAATATAATGGCTCTAGAGTCGACGTTTCATGGCCACCATAGGCTACTTGCTTCAGGTTCTATGTTGGTTGCAATCTGCAGCTTCACCACTAGATGCCACCAGAATCACTGAGACGCTGCAGACAACTACAAAGAATCTTAAAATGTTCAATTTCTAGCTATTTCTAATTATTTACATTTTTACTAATGGTCTAGAGCATCCAGGTGTATACGAGGTTTCACCCAGACTTAAGACCCCAAAAGCAGCACTACATATATTGCTACAGCTTGCTTTTTAGTGCTGCAACCGAATGGATCAATTCTGAGAGCGAAATGAGTCACTTTGATGGGCGTCTTCCTAATAGCTTTCACTGCCAGAAGTGATGGATTTATACACTTAAATCATATTTTTATAGAGGTGGAACTGTGTATTTTAGTGATTTACCACTGAAACTTCAAGAAGTTGCAGTTACAAGAGATTGATGCACCAGAGTTGGAGATATGCTGATTCCAGTCCTGAGTACGAGATAAATTCCATGAACAGCACCTTTATATTAGACTCTTACCGTCTTTCTGCTGCTCATCCAACTGTGTCTGAGGAAACTCCACGTCGAAGGTGATGATGAGGGAGCCGCGGATATTTATGTTGTCAAAGTTGGGTAGGCCCTCTCCTTTCTTCCACATCCGAGCACCAGGCTTGGTGATCTTGTCTCTCACTATATGGACCTGCCAGGCCAAGACAAAAGCAACCAGTCATTTTAACTCATACCGACACGTACAAATCACATAAACGGGTTGTTTTGGACTTCTCAAACAGAGCAGCTCCATTTAAAGTCAGCTGTGTAAAAGTATGTAGAGAACCTTGTGTCCGTCCAAATGTACAATGTCCATCTCAAAGCCGACCAGAGCCTCCACCAGGGAGATGGTGACGTTGGTGTACAAGTCGTCTCCTCTGCGTTCAAACACAGGATGTCTGAAAAGAAAAGAGTAGCACGGTACTGTATGCGACTAATCAAATGCTTAGCCATCTAACCTTTATGTTGCAAACCACGGACACACGGATGCATCATTGTGAATAAAACTTGTTCGTACTTCAACACTTTGATGCGGAAACGCAGATCTCCAGGCTCGCCATCGATGTGGGGTTCCCCTGTGGTCACAGGTTAGGTGTTAAGCAAAGGTCGTTTTTAAAAAGAAAAAAAACAATAAGCATTCTATTAAGCTTCATGGGAGCTTACCTTCTCCAATGAAAGGGTACTCCATCTCATCTCTCACTCCCTGTTCAATTTCAACCTCCAAGGTTCGCTCCTCATTTACAAGCCTGTGTTTCAGAAAACACGCGTTGTGATATTACACTTACGCAACCTTTTTCCTAAAGGTTCCTACAGATCTAATATAAACCAGGGATCCTAAATTGCTTTAATTGAAACATGAACGTTTTAAAGGTCTTTACATAAACGTGAAAAAACAGTGGTCGTATATAATGAAGGTATTTTTCACAAATCTTTTCTCTTTTTTGGACTTTTTTGGCCCATTTGGATGTTTATTGAAATAAATCCATGTGAGAAGTTTAGAGTGAAAATTTCTATTGGTGTCACACTATTTGGTGTCAATGTGAAGTCTGGCAGGCTTTGCTTAGTAAATGGAATCATTATGACAATATCTGGATTGTAATTTAATAAATGAAATAACTAATAACTTCATAATTTATAAAACAAACAATTTTAAAAGTGTTTAAAAGTTTCTCTGCTTTGATGAGGATGTAATAATTTTGATTTTTGTGCAGAACCTTTCAGAAAAAATGCAGAGTGGTTTACAAGAAAGAGGTTCTACAGGGAAAATATCTTAAAATAAAAAAAATATAAGCAATGATTAAAAAAGTAAAATCCATAAAAGGATAAAAACGATAGAAAGACAATTAAAAAAAAATGTAGTTGCTTTTTGAAATTATCTTCAGAAGTTGCTTGTCTAATAAGTGTGAGTGTGTTCTGAATCTTTGCTCCACTACAGAAGGCTGCCTCACCTTCATTTTATGGGCCTATTTAAATGTAACGTGAAGAGTATGAAGGTGATAGATCACAAAAACAAAAGTAAAATAATATTAAATATTAAATATATCCTCATCTTTACTAGTAGTCAGCACAAAGACACCCATGCTGTCGTTATATACATTTCCTGTTCCTGGTTTTACTTGACGAGCAATGACTTACTTCACATTGGGACACTCGTCACACACCATCTCTTGAGTCATCTGGAAGCGGCCGGGTCCGAGCTGTGTTGTTCTCATCTCCTGTCTGCAGTTACACTTTCTTTTTCCAGGAGCTTCTTTGGCTACAGGCTTGTTACGTACAACCTGTGTAACACAAGCATGATCAGCAAGTTTTGCAAAGAAACCAGCCTTATATGATTACTTAATATTAACATTTAAAAAACATATAACGAATATTTACGCTAATTCAATGAGCTTTAATATGTGGTAAACAGAGATAATAACTCCAGCTCATTAATTGAGAGAAATCTCTTCACACCTCCACAAAGTTCCCAGAGTACACTTCTTCAAGCGTGACCTCCAAGTCTAGTACAATGTCATTTCCTCTGGGGATGTTCCTGTCCTGCTGCTGCCGGTTGCCTCCGAACATGAAACCAAAGTCGCCAAAGAAGCTGCAGAGGAAGGAAAGAGTATCAGTAGGTGACTGTAGTAGCAGCCTCAGCAGCAGTGTCTGGTTAGAAGCATATACACAGACACACGAGCAGTTTAATCTGCTGTGATTTAATACTATTAGACCCTTATTTTATATATTTAGCAACATCAACATTCAATCTCGTCCCCTATTTATAGGAGCAGATGCACGTGGTAACAGCCACCGCTCATTGCCAGACAGTTTTATTACCCTTTTTTTTGGGCATGTCCCTTAAAAACATCCTTGAATCACAAGGTACGTAAAGAAGTCTTTTCTGGAAACAAACGTTGATGATTGTGAGGTCACTTTTCATTTCTATTGTAATTCTGTAGTGGCAGAAATCTTAAAAAAAGGCCTATAACCACAACTGCACAGATAAAATATAAAGGATGATTATTATGTTTTGTTAAGGTGAATTTAACCCTGAGATTATATCAGCCATCGCGACACAAAAACCATCTGTGACAAACCTGGAGAAGATGTCATTGTGTGAGCTGTGGTGACCCTCTTTGAGTCCATCTTCTCCGTATGCGTCATACTGTTTCCTTTTCTCCTCATCCGAGAGAACCTAGAAATACAAAACAGGTTACTCACAGGCTAGCCACATTCTGTTTGTAACTGCATCCCTTTACAGCAACTGGAACCAATGAAATAAACACATTTTTAATGAGTTATATATTGTATCATTTTTAAGTGTGATGTGCACATTACAAAAGAAAACACCTTATTGAAATAAAAAAGTATTTTTGTCTTCCACAAGATGATCGTATGAAAAAAAAATTAAAATTTCCCAAATTTAAACTTTTCCAGGTTTTTTTTTAAGACTGATATTGCAAACAAGATGTATTGTGATCTTAAGAAAACAATTATATTAAAACAGTTTGACTTCTCACGGCTACAGAAGAACAGAATATTTTGTGTCCATATAATTTATACCATTGAGGCTCAGGAACACTTAGAAATAGAATATAAATAGAAATTAGCAATCAATATATTGATATGCCTTTGACCAGAGCAAAATCTAATTAAATCATCTTTTATTTTTCTTGTAAACTCGCTTTTAATTATATGAAATTAAGACAAAGAATACAAACAAATTTGTAATATATACTTGTTATTTCAAAATCATTGTAATCTTCTAGTCGGAAAGGAAACACCTGCAGAGTTGCCCTGAACCCGTTCCTTAAGTCCACGTCTGATCTTAGTGGCCGCCAAGTGTGCCGCGTAACAGCCAATCAGAAGCAGCCACACGGTCTAGCTGACCAATCAGGGAGGCCGTGCAGTGTCCAACAACACGAACCGAATAGCTTGCTCACAAAAGACTTTTGTATCGATGCTTAGGGCGCTTCCGCACTGATTTTAACACAAATCTTCGCAATAAGGCATCCCGACAGTCACATAAAAACAAACCATAAGGCACAAGTCGAGCCTGCTAGCCCCGCACCCACCTCATAAGCTGCTCCCAAGTCCGCAAATTTGTCCTGAGCTTTCGGGTCGTCCTGGTTCCTGTCCGGGTGCAGCTGCATGGCCAGCTTTCTGTAGGCCTTCTTGATGTCCCTGATGGATGCACTCTTGCTCACGCCCAAGATCTTGTAGAAATCTCGCCTTGGGGAGAGATAACAGCGACGTTAGGGGCGACAAAGCGTCGCACATGGCGAGGGGCTAACGAGCGGCAGATAGATAGAAATGGGTTCGCTCCACACATGGAGGGCAGGTTTGGACCAATCACAGAGGAACATGTGTACCAGCTGGCGATGCTGTTTCACCGCTCCGTGTGTGTGTGTGTGTGTGTGTGTGTGTGAGTCCGCGGCTCCCTCCACCGCTAAAACACTCACCCCGCAAACACCGCCGCAATTACGTAGAGAAGCAGGCAGCACACCCGGCAGAGATTCATCCCTTTGGCGGCCATATATCCAAATTATCCCTTCACGGAAAACGGGGACCAAAAAAGAACGAGATCAACCGGCGTTTGAAGGTTGGATCCTGCTGCCAGTCACAAGCCTTTCTTCCTGCTGTCAGAGTAATCCCTCCCTCTGGATGTCGGCAGGTCCGCCCACCGGACGCAGCTCCGCCCGCCATTAAAGAAATACCTGCTTTTTTTTCTTCTTCTTCTCTACTCTCACATCGGCGGATCGTTAACCGACAACATAGATTCATAGCGCCATCTACTCTACAGGAGTGTGTAGGTTAAAAAAATGACAATAAGTAAAAAAAAAACATGTAATAATGTCTAAATGTATTATAATACATGGTTCTTGGTCCTTTTGGCAGTTGGAAAACATCTTCCGGTTGCATTACGTCATGTAAGGCTTTACATACCTCAGGTTAAAATAATAATATAAATAAAACATATAAATGTCCACATATAATGATAACAAATGACTATATATATATGTATATTCTTGCTCAAAAGTTCTATTCAGTTCTATATCACAAATGAAGAAATACCATATTCTAATTTTGGCAGTTGAAAAACAGCTTCCGGTTGCATTACGTTACCCGCCCAGCCAATTAGAATTTGTGATAATTAAAAAAAAAAATATTAACTTTTTTTAATGTTTTGTACTCAAGTACGGCAAGTAATATTACACACGAATTGTGTAAACTAAATATTTACTATAATATTTTATCAAAACAAAAATTTGTAGTAAACAACCAAAATTCTTAGTGGAAATGTATAGTAAAAGTAAAAGTGGAAAGAAATGTATTCATAAAAAAAACTCAAGGAAAGTACAAATACTCTCAAATAATACCTAAGTACTGTAACGTAGTAGTATTCCTTGGTTAAGTTACATCACTGGTCCCTATTGGAAGGCAAAGCGCGCGCTCGGGAGCTGCGCGCTCGCGAGCTCTGCGCGCAACAGATGTGTAGTCGGGACCGTGCGGAGATGAGGCAGGAGGCGTTGAATAGCCGTCCTTACACGAAAGACGGGACTCTTCCTCGTCCGCACCTTCACCTATGACTGACCTGACCAGTCGCTCCCACAGAGACGGACACGCTGCCTGCACGGAGGACAAGGCTGTTCTTCAGTAAGAATTGTTTCCTAGGTCTCCGTTTCTTTGCTAACGATGCTAAGTTAGCCGAGGATAGCGACTGTGTGCGTTACAGCCCTACTGGAGAGGAAACATCAGTTTAGTGAGTCCTCAGCTGTCCCACCGTCTTTTACACGTTCCGTCACTAACAGCATTAGTTTCCTGCGTTCATTTTTTCTTCATTTTAGTTAATGAACTTCAGTAGCTCTCGTACAAAACTGGAGTTCTAATTGCAGTCAGCTGTTGAGGACAGTAACTTAGCAGCCTGACTGCCAGTTGTCATGGAAGCATCAAAGCGTCATGCAGGCTGTACAAGACGACTTTTTTTTCACCATGTTAAACAAAAGACATAGAGAAACACTTATTTACAAATGCCTTTTTGTTACTATTCTGTTTGTGCTGTTTTACGGAGAGCCAGACAACAGCTAGCAACTAAACAAGGCTGGTGCTGAGCTCCCACCTCAGAATATCTCCTCCAGATATAGAATTTAAGATTATATTGCAATAACTGCAGTGTTATTGTTATGCGGTGCAAATGATGCTAATACATTTTAGGACTATATTGCACTTCTACATTTTGCAAGAACTGCACAAAAACAATGATGCAAATGTTGCATATTCTCTTCTGTGCATAAACATGCACCTTAGTGTCTAGTTTTACTGTACTTGCTAACGTGTTTGCATCAATTTACACGTCTGGTTGTCTTCTCTTCAGCCATGGAGGCAGACAGTGTGAGCATATGGCCGCATATGGAACCCTTTCTACTGGCTGCCCTGCAGGTGAATGAACTCTTTACCCAAATATAGAGCTGCAACGATTAATGGATTCGTTGACAACTATTACATTAATCAATTTGAGAGTTTTTTCTATTAAGAAAATGTCCAAATTCCACCGGTTTTAGCTTCTCAAATCGGATTATTTTCAGATTTCTTACAGTGGGGAAAATAAGTATTTTCTATTTTGCTATTTCTCCCACTTAGAAATCATGGAGGGGTCTGAAATTTTCATCGTAGGTGCATGTCCACTGTGAGAGAGATAAACTAAAAAGAAAAATCCAGAAATCACAATGCATGATTTTTTAATGATTTAGTTGAGTGATATAGCGGCAAATAAGTATTTGAACACCTGTGTCATCTAGAATTCTGACCCTGAAGGACCTGTTAGTCCGCCCATTAGAAGTCCACCTGCATCCATGTATCATCCTTAATCAGATGCACCTGTTTGAAGTCGTTAGCTGCATAAAGACACCTGTCCACCCCATACAATCAGCAAGACTTTAACTTGTAACATGGCGAAGACCAAAGAGCTGTCCAACGACACAAGAGAGAAAATTGTACACCTCCACAAGGCTGGAAAGGGCTACGGAGCAATTGCCAAGCAGCTTGGTGAAAAAAGGTCCACTGTTGGAGCAATCATTAGAAAATGGAAGAAGCTAAACATGACGGTCAATCTCAATCGGAGTGGAGCCCCATGCAAGATATCACCTCGTGGGGTCTCAATGATTCTAAAAAAGGTGAGGAATCAGCCCGGAACTACACGACAGGAGTTGGTCAATGACCTGAAAAGAACTGGAACCAACGTTTCCAAGGTTACTGTAGGTAATACACTAAGACGTCATGATTTGAAATCATGCATGGCACGAAAGGTTCCCCTGCTTAAATCAGCACATGTCAAGGCCCGTCTTAAGTTTGCATATGACCATTTGGATGATACAGAGGAGTCATGGGAGAAAGTTTTGTGGTCAGATGAGACCAAAATAGAACTTTTTGGTCATAATTCCACGAAGCGTGTTTGGAGGAAGAAGAATGAAGAGTACAATCTGAAGAACACCATCCCTACTGTGAAGCATGGGGGTGGTAGCATCATGCTTTGGGGGTGTTTTTCTGCACATGGGACAGGACGAGTGCACTGCATCAAAGAGAGGATGACTGGGGCCGTGTATTGTGAGATTTTGGGGAACAACCTCCTTCCCTCAGTCAGAGCATTGAAGATGGGTCGTGGCTGGGTCTTCCAACACGACAACGACCCAAAGCACACAGCCAGGAAAACCAAGGACTGGCTCCGTAAGAAGCATATCGAGGTTCTAGCATGGCCCAGCCAGTCTCCAGACCTGAACCCAATCGAAAATCTTTGGAGGGAGCTCAAACTCCATGTTTCTCAGCGACAGCCCAGAAACCTGACTGATCTAGAGAAGATCTGTGTGGAGGAGTGGGCCAGGATCCCTCCTGCAGTATGTGCAAACCTGGTGAAAAACTACAGGAAACGTTTGACCTCTGTAATAGCAAACAAAGGCTACTGTACCAAATATTAACATTCATTTTCTCAGGTGTTCAAATACTTATTTGCCGCTATATCACACAAATAAATCATTAAAAAATCATGCATTGTGATTTCTGGAATTTTCTTTTTAGTTTATCTTTCTCACAGTGGACATGCACCTACGATGAAAATTTCAGACCCCTCAATGATTTCTAAGTGGGAGAAATAGCAAAATAGCAGGGTGTTCAAATACTTATTCTCCCCACTGTAAGTTTTCTATAACAGTAACCTGATGATCCTTGGGTAGTCGACAAAAAATATTATGTACCAACAACTAATCAATAATTAATAAATTATTAGACTATCAAAAAGATTGTTAGTTGCAGCCTACTTAATGTTTTGATATCATCCAGTAGATTCAAATGTTGTAAAAAAAGAGTCTAATGCCATTTGTAGGTGGCCCCGTCTTCCAAGCTCAGCCTGCACTATCTTCGAAAGATGGCGGCCTACGTTCGAACCCGTGACGGCTGTTTCCCTGTTTTGGGCTGGCCTATGTGGCGGCATATTGCATGTGGAAAGTTGCAGCTTCCAGAAGACCTTGCCTGGCTCTACTTTGAGACTTTTGATCTTCTCATTGGCCACACGCCCGAGGAGAGGCTGGAGTGGGCAGAGTGTCTTTCTCAGTGCACTTCCAAAAGCGAGCTGGACCAACAAAGGAACAAGGTGGGGAAAAAATATGGGTGGAGTGCAAGTTTGGAAAAGATAATGCCTGCAAAGGGTTTACCTAAGAATGTAACACTATCTTATTGTGTCGGGTAATGCTTTTGTGCTTTTCATGGTGGTGTGCTACTCATTGTATTCTTGTGTTTTACCCCAGGCACAGAGTGAAATAGGAGTGGGGAACTGCACATTCATATACATCCCTTGTTTCTTTTTTTCAGTTTTCTGTGGACACACTGCAGTTCATTCTCTTCCTCTACATCCAGCAGCTCAACCGTGTGTCTTTGCGAACCTCTCTGATTGGTGAAGAGTGGCCTAGTCAACGTACTCGCTCCCCCTCACCATCAGACCGAGAGGCTAAGACCAGCTCCCAGAACAAGGTCACTTCCCTGTCATGTTGCAGGGCGTTATTGCTGCAGAAAAAACAGGCTGTTACCAACTGTAGAGAATAACATAGCATTTAATGTTGATTTTGAAACCTATCTCTCTTCCAGTACAAAACACTTACGTAATTTATTGCATAAATGTTACTGTAAACACTTTTTGTGACCTATGCATCTCATACTCCCTGTTTTTGCTTTGGTCCCGCAGAACTGGGACGACCAGGCTCATCTGTCATTTGTGCAGAGCCATCTAGCAGAGATTGTGGAGCTGCTGATGGAGCCAGGCCAGCTGTCACACTCTGGACAGTCGTTGAGAGACTGTCAGGTCTGTTGACATTTAACACATCTCCTATTTAGTTTACAACAGCAGACTAATGTAAATGTGGTGTTTTTCAAGGAACACCTTATTTCTAATGCTACAAAAGTAAGGCACATATAGGCTTGGGGACGATATCCAAAACTTTATATTGCAATATTGTCACAGCAGACCTATGGTTACAATCATCCTAATCCTAGGCACAGTCTATGAGAAATGACATTTCTTACAATCTAATAAAGACAATATCAATAATAGCTGATTTTGCAGTTGATATCTTGCCAGATCTCCTTAGAGGCTGTGCGGAGCTTGAGCCTGCTCTTGGAGGGATCATCTGGCCGCGGCAGAGCTGTTCATCCTGTCCACAGGTTGCTGACCAAAGGCCCCCTGCAGACGCTATCTGGGTACTCCGCACTCAGCCGCTCGTTCCCCCTGCAAAAGCTGCTCTCCTGTCTCCAACAGAGCCTCACACTCAACCCTTTCGGGATTACTGCCTGTTTGCGTTCAGGGAAGGAACTAGCCTGGGCCCAGCAAGGTATTCTCAAAGCTATTCAACAGCAATTTCAGATGCACTGCAAGTATTCTATTTTAAGGAAAAAGGAATAAAACTCAAGAATGGAAGATTTTTTTTTTAACCAGTTATATTACACATTTCTACCCATCTGCCTAACATTTCTTTTCATTCATTCTAGTGGAGGGGGCCATGAAGAGAGCCAGGATATTACGTAACACCCATATGGCGCCACCTGGCAGTAAGATGGTGCTGATATCCCAGGTCTTTAAACAGACCCTGGCTAAAACCTCAGACAAGCTGACTGGTGCAAACATCAAAATCCACAGATGCTCTGATGCCTTCATATACCTGCTGTCACCTCTCAGGTGAGGTTAGCTTTTATTCCTATTAGGGGTGGGCCGGTTCACAAAATCTACAGTTTGCGTCACGGTTTTCAAAGTTCTCTTTAACAAAGAAGCATAGGCTCTATCAGCACTAGACTTAAGTTAATATGTTTGAAATTATGTCTCTTTATATGGTGCAGAATTACCATGTTGCTGAAGTGTTTGCAGGATGGGATTTTATATCAAGGCTCCAGTGTTTGGGTGGTTGGCTTTAGGTGCATCACCACCACCACCTGCTGCTCTGTAGGGTGAACTCTTCGCCTATGAGAGAAAAGCAGAATAAGAAAAAAGAGCAGCTCATGCTTATGAACTAAATGGTTTTGATAGTTTTCCTAAACTGTCCCATCTCTATATCATATAAATTGTGTTGAGGCCATTTTAGCATTTGTCTACGATTGTGTTTGTCTCTTTCAGATCAGTCACCATGGACAAATGCAGAGACAGCACGGTGGTGCTGGGTCCTGTTGAGACCAGTGTCCACATCCACAGCTGCCAGAACGTGCGGGTGGTCTGCGTAGCGGGCAGGATTTCTGTGGGCGCCTCCTTGTGCTGCACCGTCCACGCCTTGACGCCCACCCGCCCCGTGCTGCTACCTGGAAACTCTGACATCACCCTGGGGCCTTTTCACACGTTCTACCCTTCCTTGGAGGATCACATGGCTAGCGTTGGACTAGCTGTCGTCCCTAACGCCTGGGATCGGCCCCTGCTCCTCGGGACCGAGGGTTCCTTCAACTCCTCCCTCAACACAACTTCTAACCCAGACCCTGCCTGCTACCGCCTGCTGCCCCCGGCCGAGTTTCATGCTCTGGTTGTGCCTTTCGAAATGGAGGGGGACACCTGTGAGGTGCCGGGGGGACTGCCTTCTCCATATCGTGCAGCGCTTGATGAAAAGCAGAAGAGAATACAGAACTGGCAGAGGACTGTGATGGAGGCTCGGCTGAATAAGTGAGTAGCGAATAAAGCCCACATCAGACATTTGATAGAACTAGTGGAAAGTCATAATGGAACACCCATTCCAAAAATCAATTATAAAGTGCGTTACCCTCCTAATGTGTGAGATATTATGGAGCTCAGTAGTGACTTTGACTAGCTCGCCCAAGGGGGGGTCTGGGCTGTACCTAAATCCTAATCGATTCCTCATTTGTTTTCTCTTTCAAGGGAGCAGAAGCTTCAGTTCCAGGAGTTGGTAGAGGTCAAGTTCCACGAGTGGCTTCTGGAGACTGGGCACAGGCAGGAACTCGACAGCCTTATCCCACCCTTGACAACTCCTATAAATGCTTCTGTTGGGCCTGCGGGGGACACACTCCAAGTTAATGACAAAAAATGTGTTAGGAGTGGTCAGGCAATGGGACAGTCACCTATGGCTTGTTGAATTGTAAAAGGATTTGACAGCATGATAATTGTGTAAATAAAGGTAGCATGACAGTATGAACAGTCTGAATCTACATGGTTTTCCTAAGTTCTTAAGAAACTGAGGATATTTATGGAAAGTGTTATTGGTTTGTGGTTACTTGAACATTATTGTGGAGCTACTGATGCAAGTTTAATCAAGATTTATGTCCTGCTCATTCTTGGCTGGTGTGGACTCCGTTACATTCCCTTTTTAAGGAAAGGCAGCTAAGTCCTTAATGTGTCTAAGCCAACAAGGGAGTGGCTTGATGGGTAAAATCATTGTAGATTGACAAGTCGACATTTTGAATATCTTAGATCGGTTTACTGCATGCTGTCATATTTTCAGCGAATAGTGCCAGAAAATCTATATTTTGTCAAAAGAAAAGTTGAGGAAGGAAATACAAGCAGATTGTTTAACTGTGATAGATCGAGTCATGCCATGTTCTAAAATATGTTCGAGGCATTAATAGCTCTTAAATGTATATTAAGAAAATCCACATAGAGAGACAGTTTGTCAGTTATAATGAATAATTCAATGTAGAATGAAAGCAGCAAACATGTTTTAAGTTAAATAGTCTGTTTTTTTTGTAGGTGACATGTAGTAACTGTTGTTTCTTTAACTTAAAGCTCATCGTTGGTTTCATCACTGTAGTGGGGTTTTCAGAGAAGTTGTAGGCAAACATGGTCACGTCCGCAAGAACCAGGAAGGTTATCTTCCATGCAGTTTGAGGTAATCCTTTTTTTCACAATATATTTCTGTGTTTAAGTATGTATTTTCATTAAGGGAAGTTGGTATATGCTAGAGAATTTAGATGCTAAATAAATCTGCCGTTTTGAGTATTTAATGCACCTAATTACTACTATTTCTGTAGTTGTAAAAACAATGGAAAGCAGGTTGTACATATTTTTGGGGCAGTTTGGAAAGGAAGGAATATTAACATAATTTATTAGTTTTTTGCAGGTACAAATGATTGCACATTCTGTTTTTTTTTTTTTCCCAAGTTTGTTTTTGGCCTTTATTCAACATGTGAAAGTACAAAGAGGCAGAAAACCACAGTAAAGTCAAAGTCAATTTTATTGTCAATTTCTTCACATGTACTTGACATACAAAGGAATCGAAATTTCGTTTCTCACTATCCTATGCGTTTACATGTACAACATCAAAGTGCAGGTGCGCAAGACGAGACAATCCTAAACTACAACGGTAAAGTGCAGTAGCTTAAGGCTACTTTTGCCTAAAAAAGATGACATTCAACAAAGATCTGTAGATGTTGCAGTTATAAGGTATGTGTGTGTTAACCTGCAGGTTACTGCTACCTTATGTTTTGTTATGTAGAGGATTAAGTCAACAGTGAATAACAAGTACACTGTGAATTACAGAACCCAGTTTTATGCAGATTTATCCTTAATGTTTCACAGAAACGGCTGATTCAATCACATGTGCCACCTGGGGTATTTTGTAACTTGATGGGGTTAGATTACAGAATTAAATGTATATTTTTGTATTAATATGTATATTTTTTTTAGGATTCGTGGAATTATTTTTCATAAATCTACTTTGCCTCCAGAACTAATTTATAGCATTTGATACTTGAATTTCAATTCAGTGTTTTCAAGGTTGTGAAAATGCTTGAATTTTTTGTGATGTCTATCTCAATAAACCAAGAGAAAACAAATGTTTCCTAAGCGGCTACGCGCTTGATCCGATACCTTTACATGCAGTGAAAATAAATAACTCGTCAGCTGATACATACAATACTTCAGCCCCCTTTAGGGATTTGTCACTGTTATTGCACTATGGTAGTGACACAGTGCACTGTTCACAAGCTGAGAATACAAGCCAATTCACAATTAGTTAAAAATCCAAACATTCAATCTACCACCATATGAAATAATGCTAATTGGACCCATACTATAATGCCATACAGTGGCGCCGCTGCACTTCTCATGACCATCATGGCAAACACAATGAGCAGGCTACCTATTTAAAGGTGCTTGAAAAGTGAAAAACTGGTGCTTGAATTTGTTCATGAAAAAGGTGTGGGAACCTTGATAAAAATATGTAACGTTTAAATGTTATTGTAAATGTCTTCAAAATGCTGTGTTCATGCTGTAAAAGCCTCACTGCTGTTGCTCACTTCCAAATCAGACCCTTTGAACATGGGTGCCTCTATGCAGTTACTTTATAAAGAACACAATGTAGTTTTTATTCTAACAGAAATAAAACATACACTATTTGTACTCTCAAATAGTGTATGTAGGCACTATTACGTATTTGTCTTGTCCATACTGTGTTGTAACAGTTGTGTGTATCACCAATTGCTCCCGGTGGAACGTTGTCTCGTCTCACTATGTACTGTGTATATGGCTGAAACGACAATAAAACCCTACTTGACCCTGACCTTAAATGAAAATGAATAAATATTTGAAACCAATGCCTATTGTTTTGAATGTTGCGATTCTGTCTTTCCATTGTACACAGCAATTTGGTACGCACTTAGAAATAGTTCTATTTGTTGCCTCTGTGGCTAAGCAATACTACCACTGATGGGATGTAACCAACTTCTTTTACTTAACAATGTTAATATTAATGACCCTCTCCTCTGAATGGCTGTGAATGTAAGGTGGTGACATCACAACTTTCAGAAGGTCCTACTGGTTGGAATAAGACACAGTTCTGAATGCAGGCTGTAGAAATTTGCTCAGTGGACTAAGTGTTTTGAAACATGGGATCTTTTCTATCAAAAACTAAATAAAACCGCACTTTCTATGTGTTGACTCCTACTGCTTCGTTATTTTTTGTTAAACTACAAAGAAAACCTGAGCTTGTCATTTATAACATACATGTAGCTATGAAATGACAAAGCCTACAATATAAATAAATTACAAAAATGCATAATAATTCAGATTGAAACCTGCTGCTTACACTTAAGGTTCACAAGGGTTTCTTAACTAAGACTTGCAATGGTATACTTTAAAACTGTGGTATTTCTACTTTTAAGGACTGTAGGAAAATGTCAAGCGTGCTCACGCTGTATCTGGATTCATGCATAAGGCAGAAATAAGTCATGAGTTGGCAGGTCCTTGCCAGGCAGGGGTAAGCTGGTGGAGCTGGCATGTGTGATATGGTGCAAGCATGGGAGAGAAGCGGGCACTGGACCCAGCCAGTAGACAAGTGGGGTCAATGGACGCTTACCATGCCCGGCCATTATGCCGTAATCCTTCCTCGCTTTTCTGGAAAAACTGAATAGCACTAGAATCACTGACTCAATTTTTTGGATCTCATTTTCATGACAAAGCGATTGTTCCCCTTATGCCTCCACTGTTGCCATTTATAAACGTGGGAAAGCAGGGATATAAAAGGGACCAGCGGTGGTCCAGTGCATCACCGAGACCTCAGGGGGAAACACTACCACCATCAATTAACATCATCAAGGCAATCCCACACATTTGATCCAACATGGGCAGGGTGAGTTAAGATTAATCAGCACTGATATTCGTACTGGCATTGGCAGAGAGCCTTATGACATGTAGGTGGTGAGTATTTCTGTGTCGGTTCTCTGTATGACTTATTGGGAGCTAGCGTTTTATTTTAACATTTTGATGAGCTGCTAGGTGCTCAGGACTTTTATTCAGGGAATGGTTAACGGTGCACTGTGCATTGGAGCACCAAAAAAGGCATCATCAATATTGGCATGTCTTACTCCTCAGATTGTCTTCTATGAGGACAAGAACTTCCAGGGACGCCGCTACGAGTGCGACAGCGACTGCTCGGATTTCCACGCCTACCTGAGCCGCTGCAACTCCATCCGCGTGGAGAGCGGGGCCTGGGTGGTGTACGAGAGGCCCAACTACATGGGCTACCAGTACGTCCTCACCAGGGGGGAGTACCCAGAGTACCAGCGCTGGATGGGCCTCAATGACCGCCTGAGCTCCTGCAAGATGGTCCACTTTGTAAGTCCTCCCACCCCTCTGGTGTGATCTGCTGCCGCCGAGATCTATTCCACAGCCTGACTAAAAGCCAGAGTGCAGGCGAGAGTGAAGCCAGTGATGCTGTACACAAGTGCACATGAAAAAGGTCACGCTCTGGTGTTGATGCTATCAGTGGCTGCAGGGCTTTGTCAATGGACACCACTGCCCGGGTCAGCCAGTATTTGGACCATCTTTGGTCGAGCTAACATGCAGCCGACCCACTGCCTGCAGGCAGATCCACAGATAAAAATCAATCTCAAGTATGAGCTGCATATTTACAGTTTTGTAGTATTTATAAAAGCCACAAAACACTCTGCAAACAATAACGTGTGGTGTTCATTAATGTCACAGTACAAACTGTGCAAAAGCTAGTGCACCAGTGCAATGCTAAAAACACACTTTTCTCTTTTGTCGGATGCAAATCTGATCTCCCTATATATCCCCCGTTCCCCATTTATCTCGCTGCACATCCCCTCCCCGTTCTTTCCCAACCCCCTGCACTAACCCCTCCACCACTCTCCACTTATCCAAACCCCCATACCGTCTCCCGTCACCTTCCAGACCAGCGGGGCCCTGTACAAGATGCAGCTGTATGAGAAGGCGGACTTCGGGGGCCAGGCCTTCGAGGCCACGGAGGACTGCCCCTCGCTCCTGGAGAAGTTCCGCTTCAGGGAGGTCAACTCCTGCAAGGTCGTCGACGGCTACTGGGTTTTCTACGAGCACCCCAACTACCGCGGGCGCCAGTACTTCCTGGAGAAGGGGGAGTATCGCAAGCCTGGCGACTGGGGCGCCGTCAGTCCTACGGTGCAGTCCTTCAGGCGCTTCACTGAATGATTTACCCTCAATCCAAACAAGTCAAACATAGCAAAAAAAACAAAACATAAACCTGCTATGGTATATGGCAGGACATTGTGAGTCTATGTAATATTAATTTTATGATTCTAAACTGAGGTCAACCAAATAAAAACCTGTCCAGCAAGCAGACATTCTTTGGATTTTCTATTAATGACGTGTTCATCTGTTAATTGGCTTTTTACACTTGCTTTTAAATATCCACGCTAGTCTGCACTGTTCACCAGTTTACGTTAATACGCTCTACAGAAAAATTCTCCAAGTTTATTTATTTGATATGTTCGTTGGTTCAAGTTTAGACAGTGTTGCTTCAGTGGCTGATTTGAGCTCCTTTACAGTCTCATAGAAGCACTTTAAGATCCTTCATACCAGCACAGGTCTCAGGTCCACAGTGACGGGCTGAGGGTTGAAATGAGTCCCAAACGAGAAACAGTTTCCTCCTCCACCAATCAGCAGCAGCTCCGGGTGTGTGTGGTCCGTCAGCTCCGAGCAGAATGAGTGCAGCATCAGAGGCCATGGCACTGAGGTCTGAAGGCGGTAGAACAGTGAGTGTGTTTATCAGTGTCTTGATGTCTTGCCAGACACAGAACTACCACACAAACCCCAAAGTAGAGCGTGAATATCTAAATGTTGATATAGTGGCAATATTGCATTGATGACTAATTGTGCTTAGACATATATCAGAGATAGAAGGTCTTAAAAATTATATATATCATTATTTATATATCAGAGATATAATGTCTATGTGGGTAAAGGCAAATAATAGAACAGTTTGGTAAATCCAGGAAAAGCCAACACTGGCGTTTAATGATATTTTGATATCGATGTGACTCTATAAGGTCCAATAAATGTGAACTGACCGTTTCCAGACGGAACTCCACACTGCTGCCTGTGGTGAGGTCGATTACCGCGACACCTGGTGTATCATCTGAATGCAGCCAAACTCCACCGACCACAATCAGCTTTTCACCAACCACATGGGCAGAATGGGAGTACCTGAAAAAAAGTACAGAATGTCAGGTCCTAGATGGAGTTGTTGACATTATGAAACAGTATGGGAGTTGTCAGATTAGCATTCCTTTAGTGTTCGATGTTTAGGAGGTGTTTACCCAGAGCTGAATTATCCCCAGAGGTCTTACAAATAACCCTAGATTCAAAGATTGTTGAAAACCTTTGCGATAATTAAGGCACCAAACACAACAAAATCATAAGATTTAGTCGGTTTTGGTCAAAAGTTACGAATGAAATTTAAATGAAAGTTTTGGATTCAGTAAAACAACGAACCTGGGAAAAGGAGGTGGCTTCACTTCAATTCTCTCCCAGCTGAAGCCTCTCTCAGTGGGACTTAACACCACTGTATCCCCCAGTGGCGCCCCCCTTTTCCCCAGACCTCCAAACACCACTGCACCTCCCTGGTATGAACATGCTGAATGGGAATGGCGGGCCTCTGGGGATGTGCCGTCAATTGGGATCTGTAAATGATATATGCAAGTGGAAAGAGATTATATATATGTTTAATAAAAAACACTATTTAACAAATATGGGGATTAGCAAACCTCAGTCCAGTGCTGCTGATCTAGACACAAGAAGAAGGCATCACCCAGAACAGCATTCGACTCGTTTTTTCCACCAAACACAAACAGAAAGTCGTTGCCTGTAGGGAAAAATTATGAAGTTTGATTGTATCATAAGCAAGTAGGGAACAGAGGAAACAAACGAGGTTCTGTCCCCACTTTACCTTTGTAGCTGACTGTAGCAGCAGTGTGCCGCCATCTTGGCGGTGGTGGGTCACCTGTACAGACCATTTGCTCTTCACAAAGTTTCACTGCATCTCGGGCCTCTGAGTCTAGAGGACCAGGTGGACCAGAGGGGTGAAGGGTTACTTTAAAAAGGCCACTGGCCGGTTTGAGTGGAGAGGAGCGACCTCCAAATACCACAGCGCGACCTCCAGGAACGCAGGTAGCTGTGTGGTATAATCGGACGCCTGGTGGGAAGGAAACACAACACCCGACTGCTCACTAGGAGGAAAGTCTGTCAGACATTTTATACAAATAGAAGCCTGTTTCTAATTGTGGCCTGTTTCCAATAAAGGCCTGGGCCCCTGAGCATTGGTAAATAAATGCTTGAGTCAATATTGGAGAATTTATGGTATATATAGTTTCTCACATTCTCTTTAAATGTAGCATAAAAACTACAGCACTCCTACCCAAATCTATGGAGGGTTCAACATGTACAGATCTCCAGCCTTCGAGGCCTCTGAGGAGGAACCTGGCTTCTGCCCCCCTGCCTACTCTGCTGGACCCTCCTGTCAGCAGGACCTGGCCTGTGTTCACCAAGGTGGAAGCCATGCCCAGCCCCTCCATACAAACTGCTGTTGTCTTCACATTAAGAGATGTGGGGCTCCAAGATGGACGCATGGATGACACTGGCGATGCTGAGGAAAACAAACACAAACATATTCAGTTAGGGAAAACATTCAGACATTTAAACAACATGTTTTATAGATGACGAATTGGTCAAAACTACCTGACGGGTGTGTGAGTAAAGCCAGCGCTGTCAAAGAACCTCTGGACGCAGTGAGGATGAAATAGTGGGAACATTTCTGGTGCCATTCCTGAGAAATGAGTGTGAAAGAATGATTCTGTTGAATATTATGACTGTAAAGTACGATTTAACAAAAAAAAAAAAGTATAAAACAGGGAAAAAGAAAATGCACAGGCATCTCAGTGGCTAACCTCATACTCATCAAAAGGCTCCAGGTTGTCCACCCTGTTTCGCTCCACCTCAGGAACCAGCTCCAGGTAGAAGTCGTTCATATCCAGACACACACACTGTTCCCAGCCCTGAAGTTAAAGAAACACCAGGACCCTATCAGAACCTAAAACTGTACATACTGTAATAAGTAAACGAGAAGTGATTCAACTCTGAAGAGGCAGTAACAAGTCTATTCTCTGCATACTGGCCTTGTCCAGGAACCGGTGTGTCTGTGCAGCAGTGTCCTGGTATTGGTGAAGGGCATGTAGAGTTGAATTTAGCTTCAGAAAATGATTTTGCATGATCCGTCCAAAAGGACTGTGGGGATGGATCTGCTCATACATCACAAAGAGTGACTGAGGTAGCAGCTTTGCTGCCCAACTAATAACAGCATCTGACCTAGAAGACACAGAGCGGAAAAACATCTGAATGTGTGAATATATCTAGGACGATGAATCTGATTATTCTGATAATAATCATGTAATATATAATACCTTAAGGGTTAGTCAAATCTTTATTTTTTTTTCCAAACAAATGTATAAGTTGCAATTTAAATTTAGATTTTTCCATTTTAGTCTACAATTTAAAGAAGTACTTACTTGTAATTAATAGAAAATAAAATAAATGAAAAGTAAACTAGGCCAATGTGAACAACTCAGTTGTTCAAAAGTAATAGGAAATAAGAAAAAATATGATTGAGTTTTCATTATTGTTTTTCTTAATCAAACTAAAAAATATTTTCCTCTAAAAATGTATATTAAATTATTTACAGTTTTGTGGTTTAGCCATTGCACCAACCAAAAGAAAGAAAACTGAATCCGGGTGCACATTATATGAATATTTAGTGCTTACCATTGTGTTTCCATGTATGTCAGCACCACTTCAGAGAGAATCAATGTAGGTGCAGCCCATTCCATCCCAGCTATGCCAAGAGCCTCCTCCACCTGAGACTCCTCTCTGACATCAACCCCTAAGAGACGGTACCGACTACTGGACACATATAAAGGCCCTAAAAACAAAGTATAAAACACGTGGAGTTGGTTAGATCTCTGAACTGAAAAACACATTGAATCTTGGTGTAAAATGTGCTGTTGCGTTGACTAACCTGTAACAGGAAGTAAACAGGGATCTAGCATTCCCTTAAGTGTATCATTAGAAGTGATGAGGGCAGCCTTACGCCGAGAAACATCAGAAAAATCCACCTCAAACACAACAGCCCTGTCGAGGGCGCCTTCTGCATGCAGCCGAAAATACAAAGAGTCGAACCCTGCACCCAAAGACAGAATCTATAAAAGAAAAAAAACGACGACAGGAGTGAGAAAAGAATGATGAACAACAAGATATAACCTAAACATGTTCAGATATGTCTACAGAAGATAATGATGGGAAAACTATGGGTAACTTGCCTGTCTTTTGGGGCAGTTTTCAGTAATCTGTAGAAACTTCTTCACACAGTGGTCCACAGCCCTCCAGCGAACATAGTAGCCCCTAAAGAATTATTATTAAAGTAAGGGCTTGACTGTTAAGTCATCATATTTTTATAGTTTATGTGTGTGTGTGTGTGTAGGGGACTGAGATGCAAGGAGTTTGTTCCAGATAGAGCATAAATACACTGCTCCTCCATTACGTTTTATATTACAGCAGACCAGGGTGCATTGAAGAGTAAGCAAAACAGTGAAATGAAGTTCTCAGCAGAACAGACTGTGCAAAACTGGTAATAAATATTATTATAATAATCAACACAAACAAATAACAGTCTGCAGATTAACAGTAAAATAATTGTTAGTTGCTACCCTAATCCCAAGTATCCCTTGAATGCCTTATTTAATCACAGGAATCTCACCACCACTACTGCTGCTACTTTAATCTGTAATTGTTATTTCTAGACACTGATTTGTGCATTGATCTGCACTGTTCTCTTGGATACAAATTATTACATCCTTTCACTGCGGATTATGTTCACTACTGTCAACCAAAGCCAACTCCTGTACCTATGCATGTTGTGAGATTTTATTGAGTGACTTGGATCACTGAGACTAATGCATTCCTGTAGTAGATTGCAACTATGATGTGATGGAGTTCCCAGCTGACCTGTTAATGAGGGGGGCTCTCCTGGCTACTTTGCAGACAAAGTGATGTAGGAAGGCATCCTGGAAGTATCCCTGTGCTGCAGCGGACACCTTGCTCACCACACTGCTGTCATTGGTTCCCTGTACCTGGGTAGAGCAACAAAAACAGAGAGCCATCATAACCCTGAACACACTTCATGTTCCGTTTCTCGTTGAATATTCAAGCTAGGCCTGAACAATTTAGGGTTTTAGATTGAAAAGCATGATTACATTAATCATTAAAAAAAACAATAAAAAAAAAACATTACATATTAAAAAATTCTCTAATAATTTCTCTACTTTAAGTTAAGACACACAGTTGTAATAACTGCTGTTCTTCAAGCACTTTCTTGTTAATATTACATTTGGAATCAGTTCTTGACTTTAGTTTTCGTTCTTGCACCAGCATTAAGGCATTTATTGTTTATTGTTATTTTTTTCCCCTAAAATTGTTCTGCCCTAGTTTGAGCTTTATAGTGCATAATTATGAATATGAGGAATTTGACACTGAAGGACTGTTCTCACATTAATCTGCTGAAATAAATGCTCAAATCATGCTGTGCTTATTAAAGGACAGCATGATTTCTCAGTGAAGTATGAGACTTTAAAGAAGTGTAAATAATAATAAAACTTTTTCTAGGTAAAGAAAATCACATAAAATATATCATAGCTCTATGCAGATGATACAGTATGTGAACCTTTTTTTAAAAAAAAAAAAAAAAAAAGGTAAAGTAAATTTGGCAGTATATACTTAAGGTATCAGTTATACTGCAGAACAAATATCCCTGGGAATGGCACACGTCGCAATATAATTTGAAATGATCACAACATATGGGCTGTCAATTAAATGTAGTAGAGAATGCAATATTTCTTTATGAATGGATGTAGTATAAATAGTATACAAAGCCATTGAATTTGAACACTCAAATAAAGTACAGATGGCCCAAATGTGTTGTGCTCTGATAGAGTGACTGTACTGTAGATGTCACGTGTAGCTCGCTGTGTTGAATGAACGACCCTCACCGCCGCGTCCCTCCCCCGCTGCTTTCTGTTTGTTGTCGGCGCCATGACGTCAACGAGTCGCGTCGCCTCACGGGAAAGCTCCGGAAGCTCGAGGGGCGCGAGCGAAGGTAGGAAAGTTGATCGGTCAGTCACTCGTCCGCCGATCACGATCAGAATTTCCACTCATCACAACATTTCAAATAGTTCTTCACCTGGTAAGAACTTCCGCGTGTCCAGCGACCTGAGCTGCAGCGCCACCTGCGGCCTGGAGGACGGTGCCATCAAACCGGGTTAATAAATACATTATTTTACTATTATTATTATTATTATTATTATTCATCGTGGACACAAAGGTGAATGTAATAGACGGTGTATAGTAGTGATAGTATAGTATAGTTTTAATATTAACAGTAGTATTAATAATATTATACAGTCGTAATAGTATCTAACAGTGGCGATATCATATATGAATAAAGTAGTATAAACTATATTATGAATAATATTACTAATAGTAGTTACTATTAATGCTATAATAATAATAATATAATAATATAATAAAAATAATATAGCAATAGTTAATATTACTTCTATATAATATAGTAGGATTAATATAATATATACTACTATATTTATTTGATATATCGCCATTATTATATACTATTACGACTGGAAATATTATTATTAATATTATTGCTGTCAATGTTACAACTATATTATCTCTACTATATACCGTCTATATATAATTATATATATTAACAGCTACTATATAACATAGTAGCAGTAATATTACTTACTATTATATTCTATAGTAGTAACAATATTAATAGATGTATAATAAACGGTAGTAATCAATTATTACTATATAAAAAGTAGTCATATTATAGTAGTGAAATAAATATTTGTAAAAATGTAAGGAATATTAACATTAATATTAAAATATTAACAATAGGAATGTACAAATAGTAACACAATTAGTAATATTAATAGCGGTAAAATAATAATAATATTAGTACATGTGGAGTCATTAAAGTGGCCGTTGGATAATGCGGTGATCTGAACGCGCTTGACAATGCGGCACTCAGTGCGCATGCGCCGGTTTACAGGAAGCGTTAACATTTTCTGCTACCAGCTGATATAGCCAAATTGTCAACAGTCAGGCTAAAAGCCTCAGATACCTGCGCCGCTGAAACGTCAACGGTAAATATGTGTGTGTTTCCCTCTCACTAGGTCCACGCTATTCAGACTTTTTATCGAGAAATGGACGTCGAAAAAAAAAATAATAATAAGGCTCCGACTCAGTTTAGTCTCGTCCGACCGGGGGTGGTCGGAGCGGCGTCTCGTTAGCACAGAAGCTGCAAGATAAGGGCTGCTGATCCGCTAACATTAACATTACTGTGGGGGGGGGCGTCACTGATGACACATGCAGGAATGCAGACTAGGACCCCCCCTGACAAGTCAGCTCAGAACACCACGACCAGGTTCGGCTGGTGTTCCAAAGTGCTGCAGTGATGGGTGTTCGGTGTTCAGTCTGTGAGGAGGCGCAGCGTCCGCGGTGAACTGTCACCGAACGGAACCTGGACGATATTTACAGACGAAACTCAAATTCCCCGAAAGCGTTAGACGTGAAGCAATGCAAACTTGTGTGTTGGTTTCATGGCGAAGACTCCCCCCTATTAAATCCCCCTCCCCTCGTGTACAAACCCTGCTCTTCAGACATTATTGATCTGTTTGAAGAGGCTTTTGTTGACTTGAGAAAGAAAGAAAGATATGAACACAGCAGACGTTCAGGAAAACGCAAAGCAGAGCACTTTCTACACAGACCTATGACTTGCGCTACCTCAATGTCACCTCCGATCCTCACCTTTCTCACAAAAATGATCTTCAGAAAGAGTGTTTGCGAGTTAAGGCACCATCTAAGGCATAACCTCTCACTTTTTAGCGCAGGCAATAACAAGGAGAGAAGAAGAAGAAGACATCCTCCGCAAGACTCGACCACACTCCCGGAGGGAAGTGACTGATACCCCCCGGAAGCACCTGTCTCCACTCCAGGGAGGAGGCCCCCAGCCCCCCTGCCGTCTCCCACGCGGGTCGGTATGAGCTCCAGAGGGAGTGGTGGCCGCACCAACGGCACACTGCCGCAGACCAAGATCTGCCAGTTCAAGCTGGTGCTGCTGGGCGACATGGCCGTGGGCAAGTCCAGCCTGGTGCTGCGTTTCGTCAAGGGACAGTTCGACGAGTTCCAGGAGACGACCATAGGAGGTAAGGACCGGCACGTGTGAGCTGTGTGTGAAGCTCGGGATGTTTTAGGAGAATCCGCTAACGCCTAATTCCCTCCCATGTCGCAGCCGCCTTCCTGGCCCAGTCAGTGTGTCTAGACGACACCACGGTGAAGTTTGAGATCTGGGACACCGCGGGACAAGAGAGATACCACAGTCTGGCTCCCATGTACTACCGTGGGGCTCAGGCTGCCATCGTGGTCTTTGACATCACCAAGCCGGTATGGTATAAACTCCATTATCCCTGCATGCACAAGTGTTTAAAGGTCCCATTTCATAGAATGTGAGAGCAGACTGCGAAAACTGCAATGTTAAAAAGGTGAAAAAAAAACTACTTTTTGGTACAATTAGTCTCAATACCGTGTCGAATTATCTTTTTCCACCGTCATAATTTATCTTATTTCAATTTTGCTCTTGATTTTATACAATTTAATTTCTTTAAAGAAAATGTTAATCTTGTTTTATTGAAACTAGACCAAATTGACCCAAATCAGGCAAAAAAATAGCCTGCATATACAACTTGTATTCAGAAACTGTGCCATTCAAATCAGCTAATCAGTTTAGTCTCAATAATATTGAGGGAAGGCACAAAGTGAACTGTTGTTTCTAGGGCTCCAGAAAGAAGCTTGATAGGATTTTTTCGTATGCATACAAAAACGTTATAAAACCGAAGGAATAATGTAAAATATGGGGCATTTTAAAGCCAAAAAGTACATTTAACCGACATAGACATTAACTGATATAATATCAAAACAATTTACTGCCCAGTTCTGTGCTGATGCCAACAACACCTGATGTGAGACAAGTTGTCTCTTAACTGATATTGGTGCATTATCCAGTCTGTCATTTTTCAGCAATTGACATGTTTGTCAGTATGACCTTGGTGCTGTGTTTGCGCAGGAGACCTTCGAGAGAGCCAAGGCCTGGGTGAAGGAGCTGCAGAGGCAGGCCAGTCCTAACATTGTTATTGCCCTGGCCGGGAACAAGGCTGACCTGGCAGAGAAGAGACTAGTGGAGTATGAGGTAACACACCCCCGTCCAACTTCTGTTTGAGAGCAATAGCCTTAACTAAATCATAACGGAATGTCTTCCTGGAGTTGGTTGGAAATCACCGTCGAAATAAATAAAATTAGCATCACTGTGGATGCTGGAAGAGCTACAGTCGTGTGCAGTTCAAATAGAAACATGAATGTACCTTAAAGCTGCTGCGACTTAAGTTTAGAATTTGAGTAAATGGTACTTGCTTATTCTCCACCACTGCTCATGTGTACGGTTGTAAAGTTAAATTCCAGAGGAGTGGTTCACTTTTACTGACGAGTGGAGCTGTACAAATGCAGATGATTTAGCATCTTTATTGTATATCCATCCATGGCTAAAGGTTGAGCATCTTGTGCTCAGTTTTTCAATAAGGCTAAAAAATGGATCACGAGGGCCCACAATGGAAATAAGCCTCAGGGCTTGTTTGTAGAGTCAGACGACACCGACAAAGCAAATATCACTATAGGTATGACTATTGGTATTTTCAGAAAATATTTTTGATCATCTTTAAGTAGGATACACAAAATGATGAACTAAAAAGTAACCCAGGTCAAGAAAATTATTGAATAAAGAGTCTAACAGTGGTGATGTTCATACATGTACCTTAAAACACAAATACAGGTCAGAAAAGTCTGTACAAGTCAGCTGCTACCAGATAAGGCTGCATTCAAGAGCAATTTTATTTAAACCTTATCTGTTTTATATGATGCAAAGTTTATGTATGCTTAGTGTTGTCAGAGTACCTGCTGTTTGCATATGCTTTACAAATTGCTGCTGTTGCTGATGTTTCATCTGCCTGTGTTTGTGATGTGTGGTGAAGGAGGCCCAGACATACGCTGAAGACACTGGCTTGCTGTTCATGGAGACCTCAGCAAAGACCGCCATGAACGTCAATGAGCTCTTCCTGGCTATTGGTGAGTGTCCCCTTTTGTGCTCTTTGAACAAAAACCTGACTCATTATTTCCAAAAAATAGTCATTAGCTTTGCCATACTTGCAATGCAATAGATTATGGGCCTGTGAACAAGTGATTCTACTTTAATGCAAATTATATCCAATGAATTATTGAATGAATTATTATTAGGCAAGCTTTATATTGATTTTCATTATTTCCTCAAAAAATGCACTCTCCTTTGTGAATTTTGAAAATTCATTTTACTTTGCTTCCTTGATGCAGCAAAAAAGATGCCAAAAACAGACACCCAGAACCCTACACATGCAGCACGACACCGGGGAGTCAACCTCCAGGACCCAGACGCCCACTCCACCCGAGCCTGCTGTGGTGGGAACTAGCCCTACACAACCCTCCCACCAGTATTCCACCATCAACACCACCACAGCCCTTCAGCCATCCTGTCTCCTTCAACCAACCTACAGGGGGTGGACCTGACGTGGGGAAACCCAGTATCCACTCACCACCTCACCCTCCATTCATCCTCCTGTTCGAGCAGACAGAAAATTCGGCGACAGAAAATCAAAAAGGAGAGAAAAAGGGGAAGGAAAGCGCAGACAGAGATGGAGGAGAAAGCCACAGTGTTTCACATCTGTGTCTTGTGACCACGAACTGACAGGGAGAATATATAAGTCACGACTGAGTCGGGAGAGAAGGAAAATAGAGAATGTGGAGGACAGTGGCAAGTCTTTTGTAGTATTTAGCACTAATTGTGAATTTTCTTTTGTTATTCCGCCTCGCATAATTTTAGTCACAGACGTTATAATTGCGTAACTTAACAAAAGGAGCAGCACATGTTGACGAGTGGCCAAGAGAGGAAGGGAGAGAAAGGAGAAAAAAAAAAGGGCCGAGATGTAAAATAAAGAAGCCAAATGGTTAGGTTGCGCCTGCATCCTTCATCTCCTTTTGTTAAGAGCATTGTCTCGTACTATTCTTGAATCAATCAAATTCTGCTGTGAATATTGACACACATTGTAGCCCTGGAATGTTCCTGTAGTTCCTTATCCCTTTTCTGTCTTGCCTGACCTCCCTCTGTGCTGAGGCCCACATCAGATAAGATAAATGGCACAGTTTTACTCCCCCCACCCCCCTACGTATTTATTGTCCGGTGTTTTGACTTCTCTTGACTGCCTTACACACACACTCTTCTCTGCTTGTCCATGCAGAAACACAAAGTCGATATGGGAGGCATTTTAATTAAAACTCCTTTGAAGTTCTGAATCCACAAGATCATTTTTTTCATGAAAAAAAAAAGTGATCATTTTGCATTGTGTTTCTCATTGATACAAACACCCCAACATAATTGCCTGTTTTATTGAAAGATTGCTGTGTAAGTGTTTTGAAGTTGCAATGCCTTGGTTTGAATGCTCGTAGTGATGGTTGGCACCACAGGCTGTAGCTGTTAACAGCTCCAGTGTATTTAATATGGAATGGATGTCTTCACATGGCTAAACATATTGCAATATGTTTGCAGGGATATGTAAGCTGTAGCTAAATACATGTCTACTAGAGACCACATCCCATTCAAAGAAATAGAAGTACCTCTGGATCTAATCTTTGGTTCTGCCCTGGAGGAAAAATTGGCTTTGAGATAAATGACATATTGGTGCCAGTGTCCCTGTAGAAGCTATTAACTTTGCCCTCTTCAGTTTCATAGAGGAAAGAACAGAATGAAAGGCAAGAAGATAAAATTTATATATATATGACTTGTAATTAGACTTGGGCTGATTTTCAATATTTCTGCAATATGAAAATATTTCTCACAATACATTTTTTAAATAAAATTCTTTGCTTACTCTAGTGTACCCTTATGCGTGGTAATATAAAATTTCATGAAGAATCAGCAGTCAGTTGTTATACTCCACATATCTGGAACAAACTCTTTCTTTGAAATCAAGGCTGTAGTGAAAATAAATGAAGTTATCCCACTTTCTCCTGCAATAATATTGTACATCTTCATATTATTTTACACTTCAGATTTCAGCCCAAGTCTACTTGTAATATACCTCCAAGATGTGAAGAAGTGGGCCTCGTCTGTTGCTTGATCGGAAGCTAAGTTGATGGTGAAAATGATCAAATAGTGGTCTTTAGATGCGATTCAATATACCTGATATTAATGCTGTTCCAACAGTTGTGTGCTTGGTTGCTGTCCAAAGCTTGGCTGATGAAAATGAGGAAAGAATTAATGAAAATGAGAAAAAAAAACACAAAAAAAACAGAAGTGCCTATTCCTAGTTTTCTTTTCCTGTGAATCAAGTGTGTGCGTTGTAGGCAAAGTGCAGGAAAACCATTTCCCTGACATTGGCTTGTACTATAAACCAATAGCTCAGCACCGTGTCATTAGGCTATACTGTATTGGCTCTTTGTATGGATGTAAAGAGATCTTGTCAAACACACTGTATGTTATATATATTCTAGTATTGTCGTATTGTTAATGAAAAGTATGTTAATTTTATCAGAGCACACTTGTGAACCAGGAATGGACTGTTTAAGGACTAATCAATGTTATAAATCTGTTTGATTTAAATGATCATCTGTGTCGGGGAAAGCTTTACTTTACCAATTAGGCATAAGGACAAATATGTAACGAACTAAGAGGTTTCCCTTCAGAGATAAAATTATTTGATCTTCTTTCCCTTGCTTTTAACAATAGATTCATATGTTCATTCTTCTGTGATCAAAAGTACGCATCAGTGGTCTGTGCAATTAAATGAAAAACAAGATTTGATTTTACATCAGCACCCGGAGTATGTATAGTGTTGAATAAAGCTGTGAATGGCGCTTTGAGTGTAGAATACAGATTGCTTTTCTTCCCCACGCGCCTCGTGCCTTGGATTAGAGAAACAAGAGACATTTAACTGCTATACAATGGAGTATGATGTCATCCATTCATTAAAAAAAAAAAAAGAAGTGATTTCCCAGCCTCTTTAATCATTGCTATTATTGAAATTACATTTACAAAAAATAAAAATAAAACACAGAACTCAGAAATATCTGTTTTCTAAAACGTATCTCAGCAAGTGAAAATATATAAAAAGACGATCATTTACATAAACATAGACAACATTTCCATGGCTACACTGCCTTCCTGTAAAACCTGAAACTAACACTCTGATTTGCCTCATAATCTAATTTGTTTTAATAAAGCCATACTTCTGTGTTGTACAGCTTACGTCATTGGCTGTATAAAAAGGCAAGCAGTCAATACATAAATGAATACCAAGATTTACAAATCAATTTAAACCAACAGAGGATTGTACACTCTGTGACAAACGGCTTGGAGTAAGTTCCTCACCTTTTGATCCCTAATCCTCACACTGGTCATCCTCCACTGTCGTGTAGATGACCTGGTTCCTGCGTTTGATCCTGGGGGTCGTGCCTCTGCTACCGGGGTCCCCGGTCTCGTCGCTGGTGCGTTTCAGGATGCGTGCGGCCGTGGCGTCCTCATCGCTGCCCTCGCAGAGTCCTTCCACCTCCGTGTGAGGGTGGGCCGCCGTGGGGGTCGATTGGGAGCGGGGCGGCAGATTCATTAGGAAGGGCAGGTCAGAGGGCGAGGCATCCAGTTTGGGCTTGGGCAGGACCATTTGGCTCGGAGTGTGGGGTAACGTGGGGTGCTTGTCTCCCTTCAGATCGGACCTGCTCACAGGCCCTTCCTTACCCTCCTCTTCCTCCCACTCCTCCTCTATTGTGATTTCATCAGGATTAAAAGTACTTGACAATCCAGAATTGTCCGTGGGGTACTCGCTGGGCTCATCCGCGCTTCCTACGCTGTTTGCGTCATCTTCTTCTTCTTCCTCCTCCCCTACGCCGCCGCGTGGGGCGTCAACGCCCCCGCAGCCAACCCGGGCGTAGATGTCCGTGAGACCAAAGGTGGCGCAGAGCTCCGTCGTCTGGGGGTTGGTGTTGTAGCTCGGGGGAGCGTGGGGTTGAGGCCTGTTGGGGTCATAGGGTGGTACAGTCCGGCTAAAGTTGTCTGGAATGGCGAGTTCACCGCTGACGTCCTCTACAACCTGCATCATAGCCTCTTCTGAGGGTTTGAAGTCCCACCTGATGGTTACAGACAATCCACATCATGCAAGACAGCACGAATCAAGAAGTTAAACCCAGAAATATGAGAAAGAACTAGTCATTTTATTCAATTGAAAAAGGCTACGGTGTGTAGATCACTAGTGGCATCTAGTGGTGATATTGCAACCAACAGAATAAACAAAACCTGTAGATGTGCAGAGGCCAGAATAACACAAAAGGTCGTCTCCAGAGCTGTTTGTCTATTCTGGGCTACGGTAGAAATATTGCTGTGTAACATGGTGAACTTTATGAAGGAAGACCTTCCCCCTGTGTAGATAATACCAACTCAATACGAACTATTAAAAACACTTCCTAGTTTGATTATATACTACTTTAGAAAAAAATGGATATTAAATTCCATTTCTGCTGTTTGTTCCTCTAGATGCTGCAAAATGCCACAAAATCCTCCACACGATACCTTTAACAAAAATATCTGCATCAATTTTAACTTTAATTTACTTTTCAAGCGTGTCTTGTATGATAATTTTACTTGCAGATGTCACATGAGGCCACTGTTTCCTTTGCTATACATACTGGATTCATAAAATAAGTGAAAATGGGTTTTAATCTAACATTTTACTGCTTGTGGCTGATTGTGTGTTGGTGTCACCGAGATCATGTTTGCATCTCAATGTAAAGTTACAACCCAAATATGCTTCTTCACAATAACAAATTCAAATTCTTGGGTCTTTTTATTAATCTTATGAACCACCGTTATTTGCCTGCACTGATAATTTATTGTAAATTATATATGTACCTTTCATGCAGGCCATTATTCTCTGGAGGATTCCAGGGGTGAGGGGTGGTCCTCTGTAGACTGTCCGTAGCCTTCAGAATAGCAAGCCATTCTGGATCATACTCCAGAACCTCAGAGGAGCCTGGTCTCTCTGGAACATCCAGAATCTGCAACACAAATGTGCATCTCATTGGTCAGAACTCTCACCTCTACAACTTAAATCTGACCTGTGTGGCCCGTGTAAATCCAACAACAGAATGTTCTCTCACCTGTAAGAATTCCCTATAGGGCAGACATTTATCCAGAGAGAGGAATTTGGTAACACGTGGCGCAGCATTACCTTTAGGCTAAAGATTTAAGCATAAAAGAGTGGTATATTATTTTTGGGTGGTTAAAACTGCCATCTAAATGTATAAGAGCTGACATTAGCAGCCAAGTGGCTAATTAGTTACCGGATGTTGCATGAGGGCGGCGAATTTCACGTGAAGATGTGCAGAGAACCAGTAGCTTGGCTGCAGGTGGGCTAGCAGCTCTGCAGCTGCAGGACTCCCCAGCGTGTTGCTCTCCACTTCCTGACGCAGAAACTTCTTCTTTCGCAACAATTCCCCCGTGCTTCCGTAGTTGTAGATTCCACGAGGCCAGTCGTGGCTCATGAAAATGTCTATGGGCATATGGATCTAACAGGGGGGGAAAAACACGTATGAATCAAAACAAATTGTTTAGATGTAGAAGTGAAAAATCTGTGCTTCTGTTGCAAAAGTTAAAGTTGAATCTATGCTCCTTACCTGTTTTAGTTTGAACACCTCTATATTTCGGATATGGTATACACTTCGCAGAGTTTCGGGGTTATATGGAGGAAATTCATAATGACCTTAAAGAGGACACATTGATTGTAAATACACTGGCTACCTTGTAGAACTGTGTTCATTCGGACAGTAAAAATAAACTCACCCTTTCTGTAGTCATGGGATTTGAAGATTCCAGAACAGCCACCGATTCTTATTCCTTTGTAGCGAACAACGCCAGCGTAACCTATGGACATATGGTTATGTTAAGCATGGGAACAGAACAGGCAGGTGAACATCATAAAAATGATTAGATCTGCACCTATTAGTCGAATAATCGATTGGTTTCCAAGTTTAACATTAATCACCAATTATTATGATAATTGCTTAATTGATTAGGTTTATTTTATAAGAAGAAAATTATCCGTTTCCTGCTTCTCAATTCTATGTTTTCTGGTTTCTTTAGTCCTAAGCAAAGTTATTATTGTTAATAAAAGCTAATGATATAAAAAAGTGACATAAAACTGTATTTTTAGGCAATGTTTTTGTATATAAACCTATTATTTTCTGTATTTTAAAAAATAAAAAAATTAACTTAACCCAGCCAACCCACTTTAAAATCTACTTAAAGGTAAACTAAACTGATAAAAAAAAAATTAAAAAAGTCAGAACAAAATACAAAATAAAAAGTGAGGAAACAAACTATTAGAACCTTGGTCCTTACCCAGGTAATAAATGTTGGGTGCCACCCAGCCTCCATATGGCAGCTCCTGCAGGTGATTGGACGCCTCGTGGTTCCCTCCAATAAAGATAGTCAGTACTGGAGCTTTCTTCTCCCCAGAATAGTACCTGCAACAAATAAAGTAATATTAAAGTGTTGAGCGTTCTCACTCCTATTTTTTTCTAAACAGATAAAAAAACCAAAGACCTACTGACTTGTAAAACGTCTGCATCGTTCTGTACTTGGCTGGCACGGCCATGCACTTCATGTCTCCTTCATTTCTCACTGCTTGGAAGTCTCCGCAGCAGAGCAGCAGGTCCACTTTCACCCCTTCCTTCTTCTCCAGATAGCCGATGGTTTCGTAGATTTTGTCCAGCTCACCATGGCAACAGCCTTCCACTGCAATCTTCATGCTGCGCAGACGGGTAAGCTGAGGACTCCCGGAGAAATTCACATTCACAGCCAAGGGTTGGTCTGTAATTCTGAGCTCACCTAGTGACCTAGTCAGCCTCCACACAGAGAGATGCTAAGGCCTGCTCCTCCGTAAAGACCTTTTGATGAGCTCTAAGAACACAAAGAAAAAAAGTAAAAGCAAGTGAGAACATTTGAAAACTAAATGTCCAGTTTTTATAAGAGAAACACAAATGACAGAATAAAAACAACAGGCAATGAAAATGATAGTTAAAGTTAGGATGATTTTTTAAAAGTCTATCTTACAACAATCTTCAAATCTTCCCATATGTACAATGAAAGCACTGTTGGTTCTGTCTATACATGCTGCAAAGACGTTTACAAAGTTGGACCAATGCTAATGTGAAAGTCTGCATTAGTCAAATCAAATGGGTGTTTTTTCTTGATTGTTAGGATTCATCATCATAATAATAGTTTTATCTTGGATAATCAAGATGTTAGAAATACAGATAATCAAATTTTCTTATGTCTCAAAGGCATAAATCAGAGTGTCAAATTTCATCTTTTAAAGTTCCTGTATTGAGGAAAGTGAGATTTTAATTGCTTTATGATAAGACATTTTTTGATGACATAAAGATACCCTCATGTGATTAAAAATGCTTGATCTACAGAGAAATGCACGCAGTCTGTATTAAAAAAAAAGCTGTGCCTTAAAACGAGTCGTCAAGACTGCCGTGAAGTTGTGATGTCACAACTCTAACGTCACCGCCCACCCCTCATTCACAGCCAATCAGAGGAGACGGTCATTAATATAAATGAGACAAGACACGGAACAACCAGTTCTATCCGGCGCTCCAAAGAGAAACTTGAGAGGAGATGTAAAACTATATTTAGATGATTTTTTGGTTCTTAATACCACAAATATTTCTTCGTAGGGATATAAAAACTTAAGGATAAATGTAAAATACGAGAACGATATATACAGTTATGTATTTTAAGCGATACACGAGACATTAGAACACAATTTTGTCCTTTCTGAGCTCTTGGTTGCTTCTCGTTGCTTTGAAAACTTGCATATAAAAGTAGCGCCAGATCAGTTCTTATCTGACAGACAGAAACCGCTGCTGTGTTCCCCTCGAGGCCTTTACAACGTGCTGTCTACTACGTGCAGTTACATGTAGTTACAACGCTTCATTAGCACACTAGCTACTAAAATTATATATCAGGACAGAACACGCAGAGCTAGAAGCTAGTTTAACGTACAAGAACGTCATGTTGTTGTCGAAACGAGGCGACAGCAACACAAGTGGGACACAAGCACAACACACAACACAACGAGCGAACAAACAAACCGGGTACTTACGGAGACGGATAAATAAACGTAAAGAGTGCGCGTGTCCAGACTTGCACGACGTAAAGTTACAAGCTCAGAAAAAAACTCATGGTTCTGTGGGAATGTAGCAGAGACAAGATTAAATGAATTTTCCCACCCCGCGTGTGTCCCACACAGTGCGCATGCGTAGACCGTGTTTTTGGGATAATAGCAGCAGATTCCGCGAAAATTGTGGACACGTTTTTTTCCTTCTATTCTTTAATGCACCGTTAAGTAAACTCACTTAAAATTAATTGTATATCTATGACATAAATTTACTCTAATATAACGCCATCGCGCGGTTTGAAGGGGTCGATTTATCGTGTCGAATCTGCCGAAGGGATACGTCACCGCGTACGTCACATTTATAAACAAAATTTACTTCAATGACAAATCCGCTGTTTGTCAGGAAGCTCGCCAAGTTAGCGCTGTTGTTTGTTTTTGTTGTTGTGTATTTATTGCTAGTTATCACATTCGAGGCCACAGAGGAATATATTAGTTTTTTTTTGGAACCGTAATGCTACAAAGGAGCTCCTCGATTTAACCGCAGTTACTTTTTTTTTTTTTAAAGCCGCTCACAGCTGCTCTGGGGGGCGGAGTGTCTGCAAAGTGCTGCGCCGATTGGGGCGCTCGATCGGGGGAAGAGAGATGGCGTGCTTGTTGGAGGCCCCTCTCCGCATCAGTGTGCTGTCTGTGAGTGTCTCTCGCTTAGTTTCAATTAGCATTGTCCGTTTTACAGCGTGTTCATACCGGGAGCGGGCGGGTAATATAATGGTACCGGTCACACGAAGCTTGAAACTGTCAAACCGTGAAGGGTTCCATGTCTTCTGTTAGCCTGAAAGCTAAGTTAAAGGCTTTGCAACATGTAGCACTCCGCCTTCGTAAGTGCCGAAGGGGGGACCGTTTTGTATACCGTGCTCGCCCGGACAGGCGGGGTCGTTGTGGACATGTGAAAGGGGTTCACGTGATTACTGTGTCCCGCTCGCCCCGTCGGCATATTAAGGCGCTGAAACCGAACGAACCATGTAGCTGTCAGTGTCACTCGGAGTGAGTTAGCAGCAGGCTAGCGGCTAACAGCTAAGAGTGAGAGTGCTGTCACATACCGTTAACACTTTTAGGGAATGCACCGTGAAAATAAGTTTCAAGACGGGGCCTCTTACTCAAAAAATGCGCTATTATTTGCCGTTATCCGCCGCTGCTTGCCAATTACAATAACGAACTTAACGTATTAGTTCAGATAGCTAACCACTAGCATTTTTAAAGCTAGCACAACTCACTGGTTTCATCTTTCTCATATAAACTCTTAATCATCATTTTTTTCCTGCTGGTTGTGTAGTCTGTTTTATTTCAACTGAAGCACTTTGATTTCATTATGAAGGAGGTACAAATTAAGTTAATTTTATTCATTATTATTGTTAGTATTATTTTGTTTTTCCACGTTACCTCTTAGGAACTTACCACTATGGTGTGTAGTGATGTATTCTAGTAATTAACAATAGTGCTCGGTGGAATTGGCTTGGCTAAAGTTATTGTTAAATGCAAAATGGAAACAAACAAGTCAAGATAGGCATTAGTGCCCTCAGCATATGTACATGCATCTTAGACCTTTGAATATAAAATGCAGTTGTGTGAGGTACATATTTATTGCACAAGAATCAAAAGTATGCATTACATGCACGTATGCACTGGAGTAGTGAAAGGACAAGTACAAGTAAATGCTAATAGTAAAAAAGCAAGCAGTCAGAATCATGAGAATTATGAAGTTTATTCCCACTGTTTGTGCATCATCAAGAGGCTTCATGACCCAAAATCTGCATCCAAACTATTTGTGATGTCACAAATCATGCTCATTTCGGGGAGTTTTCAGTCTGTTTCCACTCAGTTTCGATTTTATTGTGTAGTGATTAATGAAAGTGCTTATAGGGTGTAGTGTGTAATGAAGTATACATTTACATACATGCATACATTTGCTTTAAGCAATTGGCTAATCTAGTGGAGGAAAAGTGAGAGTTGATAGAAATATAAAAACTAAGGTACAGACACAAAAAGTACTGTAAGTATTTAAGTACTGTAACAGTATTTTAGTGTGTTACATCACACCACTGATAAAATGCAACATGTTTTATTGGGTAATCTTATTTATCTTTTTTTTAAGTGGGTGTAATATTAGCCCACAAAATCTGCTGAAAACCTCATAAGTTATGTAAGACCAAAGTTTTTCAAAGAGTGGAGCAATTCTGGGGAAAACAAGACACAAACAGGACAGTGGATCACTGCACATTCTGTATTCTTCAATCTTGTTACCATATCTGAATTTCTGTGCTTACATTTAGGGTGATAAAAGCATTATACATACTACAAAAACATTATGCATACTTCAGAAAAGTAAGTAAATGTTGGATATAATGAACACTGTTTTTAAAGTCGCATGCAGTGAAGTTCATGGATCTGGTCAAAGGTTAATGTCGTTTTTAACACAGGGTGCATGTTTGGGTTGTAAATAAACTTGGGATACTTTTTATATATAAACTGTTGTAAATAACTTTGGGATAGTTTTATTAGAGAAGTGAGAGAGTGGCAGGGATATAACCTATAGGTTTTACTTTTACCTACTCCTTGTTGATTCATGTTTATTTTACTTCATTCATAAATAGTTCAACAGCTGTGTATTATTGTATTTGTCTGACATTGCAAAATTAATGCACATGAAAGTTGGGTTCTCAAGGTAGGTGTTTACAGTACAGCATGTGCTAAACCATGTAGCACCAGCAGCGTGTTGTTGTGTTGCTCCTCCGAAGTCATGTAGAAAGTTCTGGTTAAAGCTGTCAGCACATCGTTTGACAAGCTATAGTTTCAATATATACTCATCAGTGTACTCTATGGGTAATTAGCTGTGTATATTATGGTATTCCAAAGCTAGAACATTAAACTGTCCATGAACTTAATGCTTCTGTTGTGCTGTGCTCATGCAGGAAGTCACTGCCACAAGTCGCCATTATGTGGACCGACTCTTCGACCCTGACCCACAGAAAGTGCTACAGGGCGTCATGTAAGTACCACTTAATACACGTTGTCTTCCCTGTTGCAGGCACAGAAGGAATATACAGAGTCAAAGGGGTTGGAGTCGATGCTTGTAAAGCAAATGACGGCACATGCTCTCAGTTCGTTTGCTCAAATTTTAGAGAGTGTATCGCCACTAGAGTGTGGACTTTATCCAGCCAGTGTGTTTCAGCACAGCCAGGTTCTGTCAGCTTTACCAGTTGACTAAATGATGTTAAGAAAAGTAAATTTCCCTTTTGAATATCACAGACGGGAGTCATTCTGTGGAAAACTGATTGGAGTGTTTCTTTGGGAGCATGACCTCGATGTTGACATGCACAGGCTTTCATGTGACATGTCTATTTCAAAATGCATTTCACTGCTCGGTGTGACTTCATATCTTGTCTTGCTCTAACTCGCACTCTCTGTCCATACTGCAGTGACTTGGACTCTGACTGTTTCATCGTTATTTTTAACCTCTGGAGAGACTAGCTCTGGTTACTAGCCCAGCACCTGACTGACTTGACTGCCTGTTACAGCGGTACTTTTCCACTAGCCTCACTCACCTGCTATTTGATACAATCTTGGGCACTTGCAGAGTACAACACTGCAGGAGGGCAGGGGGGAGAATAAGGTGAAAACAAATGAACATGCTGTATCTTACAACGATATGTGGCACATCTGTGCCTCATGCATACCTCCTTATTGCCTGTTTGGGTGCATCAGCCTAGCTGAGTCTGTCTTGACGCTGTCTCTATATTTTATCAGATGATCCACCTCATGGATTTACTGCACCTTACAGATCTCTGAACAGTCTGAGCACTTTTAGCCAAGACTCTTAAGATCCCAGAACATTCCTGTGTGAAATGCATCTTCAACAAAATACACCCTGTTGTTCTTAAAGCATGTTTCTTACTTGGAAGTATATAAGCTGATTTTTGCTCCAAACAGACGGCCAGGACATTTCCTCTCATCTGTATGTGTGTCTGTTTGTCTTCACAGTGACATGAAGAATGCAGTCATCGGAAACAATAAGCAGAAAGCCAACCTGATTGTCCTCGGAGCTGTGCCGAGGTATGTCTGTGTGCGCGCACACACACACACTTAACTCCATTTTCTCTGTCTTCCTACTTTCTGACCTGTATTTATTTCAATCAAGGACACTTTAAAGATAACACTAGGACACAAGATGAACAAGAATTTGATATGTAGGAATTACTGCTGGGAACATTAAAGTGCTTCTGTGTGTGTGTGTGTGTTGGGTCCAGGTTACTGTACCTGCTCCAGCAGGGCTCTTCCAGTCTTGAGCTACGGACAGAATGTGCTGTGGTGTTGGGCAGCCTCGCCATGGGCACAGAGAACAACATCAAGTCCCTGGTGGATTGTCACATCATCCCTGCCCTTCTTCAAGGTTGGAGCTCAGAAGCAAACTCATGCATGCAAATGTGTACTGCAGAGACCAACAGAACTAAGCAGTGTCTGTGTGTGTTTTGTGCTTGCAGGCCTCTTGTGTCCGGAACTGATCTTCATTGAGGCTTGTCTTCGATGTCTCAGGACAGTCTTCATCAGTCCAGTCACACCGGTGCAGCTGCTCTATACAGTAGGTCACCTTTCACAGCTTCTGCAAACACAGAACAACTACATTCAATTGCATGTCATGCAGAGATCAAGATCTAAGAATTTACATTTTGAAATGACATCATGTGTGATTTATAGGATCCCACTGTGATTCCCCATCTTATGTCTCTACTGAGCCACTCACACAGGACGCAAGAGTACATCACACAGATCTTCTCCCACTGTTGTAAGGTATTTGTTGGTATTTGGTCGCACACAAACACTGGAGTGCATCACCCTTGTAGCTAGAGCAAGATTCATTGTTGATGGAATGTAAATTGTCTCCAGACACCAGAGCACCAGGCGGTTCTTTTCAACCATGGCGCCATCCAGAACATTGCCCCTCTGCTTATCTCACCCTCTTATAAGGTAAAGCGCTGTCTGACTCTGAATATATCTACTATAATAACTCACCTCGGTATATAACTCTTCTTAATGACTTTGTTGCCTCTCCAGGTTCGGATGCAGGCATTAAAGTGTTTCTCAGTCCTGGCCTATGAGAATACTCAAGTTTCCATGACACTAGTGAATGGTGAGTCTCTTCTCATTGACTTGAGCATCACCTTTCAGTTTACAGTTGTTAAAGAGTTCAATTGTGTTTTGTGTTTCCAGTGCTTGTGGATGGTGAGCTGCTCTCTCAGGTATTTGTTAGAATGATGCAAAGAGATCAACCCATTGAAATGCAGTTAACAGCAGCCAAATGGTAAGTCATACAAACAGTTGTTTTTATCCGTCTATATTCTCTGTGCACAATTCTTTTTTTTATGTGACCTGTTCTTCTTCTATCCCAGTCTAACATACATGTGTCGAGCAGGTGCCATCAGGACAGATGACAGCTGCGTAGTCCTAAAGGTCAGGCTTTCTGTTTTTTCTGCAACTGCACTTGTATTTTACCATTATTATTTTTTCCGTTATCATTCGGGGCTAGGCAGCCAATAAGGTGTCTTGTTATTCGCAGGAAACCCTACTTCACATGGTCGAAAAAAATCACCAAACACTGCACAAAGGTCCATTTTGATACCAGATTTGCTCATCTGCAAACACAAGCCATTATTTGTGATGGTGTTATAGAAAGCATTCAATGTTCAAATCTCTGAAATTTTATCAAAAATTGAACCATACGTTAGAGCTTTGCAGCCATCACCAAAACCCTAATGCAAATATTGAGTCCATCGTTTTTTTCTTCAAAAACTGTAAAAAACATAAAACTTATCTTTTTCCAGGTTTTTTGCCCATTTGCAAATACAAACTGACTACAGTGAATGCTCAGATCTACAGGTTTTATTTTTAATTGTTAAAAAATTTAGCCTACAGCATGTCAATACACTTAAATGCACATATATTCTTGCTAAATAAATCTTCAATGACCATGAACAAATCTGAGTAACATGTGCAGCTATGGTAGATAATGTCTGGCAAATTGTGACATTTTATCTTAAAGACAAAATTTTTGACGTCATCTGAACACTGTTTTTTCATTTATGGTGCAGATCAGTCATTTTTCATTAAAAGCAAATAACCAATGTCTTCATTGCATTGAAATGCCAACTTTCATGTTGTGTTGCTACACAGCACCATTTTATACGAGTTCTTTATGTAACATGCATCCTGTTTTCCATCCAGACCCTGCCCTGCCTCGTACGGATGTGCAGTAAAGAGCATCTTCTGGAGGAGAGGGTGGAGGGTGCAGAGACGCTGGCTTACCTGATGGAGCCCGACGTGGAGCTGCAGCGGATCGCCAGCACCACCGACCACCTGGTAGCGATGCTGGCGGACTACTTCAAGTACCCCAGTTCTGTCTCTGCAATCACTGACATCAAGAGGGTGGGTGGTGGGCCGGGAAAGGGCCCTTTTTTATAGGACTTTATTTTAGCAAAGGAGAAAACAAAGGTGTTGACACCGTGTAGCAGCTGACTTTTCTGTCCGCCCTGTCTTATCCAGCTGGATCATGACCTAAAGCATGCACACGAGCTGAGACAAGCTGCTTTCAAACTTTACGCGTCACTAGGCTCCAATGACGAGGACATCCGCAAGAAGGTGACATTTCCTTGTGTGTACTTTTGTTTTCATGTGTAAATATACGCAGATGTTTTATATTCTAATGAAAATCTACTTTTTTCTCCTCTCGTCAGATCACAGAGACAGAGAACATGATGGACAGGATAGTCAGTGGCTTGTCAGAATCCAGCATTAAAGTCCGCTTGGCGGCTGTTAGGTACAGTGCATTTGTCCTGTGTGCCAACACTTTGAATACAGTTTTTTCCACATGGTATTAATTATTATTAATATTAAGAATATATGTTCAAAAGTGTACTTGACGGGTGATAAAACAGTTTTAATTTAGATTTTGTTGAACGTTTTAGGTTGATATGAAATCTGGATCCTGTATCAAACCTAGAGCTGGACACATGTCTATTAAATGTCAATGCAACAGTGACTGAGCCTCTGTCCGGCACATGTCACGTTTGTTTTCTCGTCCAGGTGTCTTCATAGTCTTTCGCGGTCGGTGCAGCAGCTAAGGACCAGCTTCCATGACCATGCAGTGTGGAAACCCCTCATGAAGGTCTGTGGAGTTTGAAGGAAACAAACAGTAATGAGTTATTCTCATGGAAGCAGAAGTTTCTGGTTGTTAACTTTAGATATATCGATTGTTTAGATATATTGATTGTGTCAATATTCTTTTTGCCATATACAATATTCTTCACAATATCATTGTTTACTTTATTATCCTGTTGTAGGTCTTTTTTCATTTCACTGCTTTGCTTACTCTTCAACAAACTCTAAAAGAAAAAACTGCAAATGTTCTGCAACTCTCAGTTCTTTTAAGTCACGGCTATAGTGAAAATACCAGACAGTACACATTTATAACACAATAATCTTGGATATCACAATACTTGAGTTGAAAAGTATTGCAATATTAAATCTTGGATAATGTCCAGGCTTAGTTCAAGCCAAGGCTTGATGTGTGAATGTGAGCACTGATAAAAATATATATATATATATATTTCTAAAAAAAAATAAATACAGAGTACTGTGGTGTGTTACTGTTATTTGCAGCTGTTGCAGAACGCCCCAGATGAAGTCCTGGTCATGGCCTCCTCGACACTATGCAACTTGCTGCTGGAGTTCTCACCCAGCAAAGAGGTAAGCTGACACTCACACCTCATGAGAAAAGATTAAACTAATTTTAATTTATGTAATATTGAGATTATGTGTTTGTGCGCAGCCCATCCTGGAGTCAGGGGTGATTGAACTACTATGCAGTTTGACCCAGAGTGAAAGTCCAGCACTTAGGGTCAACGGGATCTGGGCCCTGATGGTAAGAAGAAAACAGTAAAGTCGTGTCTCGGATACGATTAAATCTGTGACTTGTGTCGCTGCTGGATGAGTTTAGATTAAATCTGGTGTCTCTGTGTGTTTTTTTTTTTTTTTAAGAACATGGCATTCCAAGCAGATCAGAAGGTGAAGGTGGAGATCGTCCGATGTCTCGGTACAGAGCAGTTGTTCCGCCTGCTGTCAGACCCCGACACCAATGTGCTAATGAAGACTCTTGGTTTGCTGCGTAATCTGCTGTCAACGCGCCCGGTGAGAGAGAGAGAGAGAGACAGACACACTGCGCAAAGGAATAATTAATGTACAGTTAATTATACATATACACTAAGGATGGGAAGAAGAAGAAGAAGAGGGGAATCAGTGTAGTCTGGTGTAGCAGAAAGATGGAGAGACAGCAGATAGTCAGCTGTATGGATGTTTGAGTGGGAAAGAGCCAGAGTTAGAAGAGAGGTCTGCATTTAGCACCCTACAATGACGGGTAAGAAAGAAAGGTGTTCACAAAGCGAGAGTTTGCAGGTCTATGATTAACACACTGAAGCCACAATATAAAAACCCCTCCCCCAACACTTCAGTACCATGGCGATCCCCACACTGTATGATTTAATTTTAGACATAAGGACTTAAGTCTTGAAGCTTCTTTGTTAAGGATATTTTTGCCAAATAAATGAAACATGTTGGAACAATGATTGTCTCCTCTCTCGCAGCCAGAATCTCATCTACTTTCAACCTCAGACTGTAACAAAAATAAGTTTATAAGCTGAGGACGATTGCATCTCCAAACGATCAATGTGTACAGAAGCAAAAAAACGTGACCGTAACCATGGATTTCGTGAACCGTCCCACCCCTAACATACACACTATAAACACGTTACATAACCTCCGACCTTGAATGTGCCACACTTACGCATGCTGCTTGTCTCTCGTGTTGTCAGCACATCGACCAGATCATGAGTTCTCACGGGAAGCAGATCATGCAGGCGGTGACCCTCATCCTAGAAGCAGAGCACAGTATAGAGGTCAAAGAGCAGGTGAGCGCTCGCTCTGCTTCACGCTTATGAATTGTTTTTCACACGGAGTTCATCCCACAGCTGGATGCACCTGCAATGTAGGGGAATTTAAAGGCTCTGCACGTGTATGTGGTTTTTCTTTTCATGTGTTGTAAGCACTTAAGGTGTAAATTTCTCTTTTTCCTCTTCTCTGTCAGACGCTGTGCATCCTCGCTAACATCGCCGACGGCAACACGGCGAAGGAGCTCATCATGACCAATGACGACATGCTCCAGAAAATCAAATACTACATGGTACTTCTCTTATAAAATGTAAAGTTCACTGTAGCCCAGGCTACATCAGCGGTATACAGAAGTATGCTGTAATTATTGTTTTCTTTTTAAATGGTTAGACCTCCTTTTTTAGTCCGTGAGACATGCCTTTTTTGTTCTGTCCTCTCATGTAATCTCCCTGAGTTGCTGTTCCCGCAGGGGCATTCGAATGTGAAACTGCAGCTCGCCGCCACCTTCTGCATCTCAAACCTTATCTGGAATGAGGAGGATGGTAAGTGACACATCGCAAGCGTGCGGAACGGGGACGGGTTCAGTGAAAGGAGCAGGACTGATGTGAGGAGAGTTGACCTGCCGAAAAAAGTTGTGATGTCCACATACAGTTGAGAAAAGCGTCCTCAGACTAAACCACTTGTACTTGTTTCTAATATACACCCTGCACTTTTAGACTCAAATATAACTTTATTGTCTACAAAAATAATAATAATAAGAATACGCTTCACTAAAGGCTTAAAAAAAAAACAAATCACTGCAAAAACCTAAATAGTGCAAAGCTGAAAAGGAGCTGCAGGCTAAATCCAATCGTGTTGCAGCTACGTGTATGTTCTCTAATTCTCTAATATGGTCGATGTGATCTGCAACTTTCCTCTCTGCTGTCAGGTTCTCAGGAGCGTCAGGACAAGCTGCGGGAGTTGGGCTTCGTCGACATCTTGCACAAACTCACACAGGCGTCCGACCCCAACCTCGGCGACAGGTGGGTCCATCAGAACCCTAAAAAAATAAAAATAGAACTCACAACATTCTTAACAGACGCTTCTGATCTCCTGGATTCTGTGTGTCGGTGTCCCTCAGGGCGAAGACGGCGATGCAGCAGTACCTGGCGTGACTACAGAGGGGAGAGACCCCCCAGCGCCAGCCTGACTAACCATCACCCGGGAGGACGCCTGCCATCCGTTCCTTTCTGTTTCTCCTTTTCTTTAACCTCGAGGATTGTTTTGTTCCAAAGACACTTTTTTTTTTTTTTTTGGGCCTCCCATCACCTCTCACCCACCACCTGGACCCAGCCTCAACAGTTTTGCTCACTACAAACCTCATCTTGGAGCCTCTGAGACCGTGGTTGTTGGGAAATCAACGGTTAGGAGGGTTTCACCTTCCGCTTTTCTTTATTTTTTTCTTTCAACAATGAAGTGAATCTCTTTTTCTTTTGGGACTCTGTGATTGAGATTTGATTTCTTTTTTTGTTGTTGCGTGTGTGTGCAGCAGCCTGACACCAGTGCCACCCTGTTTTTTTAGGAGGCCTTTTGGTGCTTTCTGGACTCCCAGCGAGTGGAGATTCTGGTCTCAGAGAACCGGACTTGGAGGTTTGACACAAGAGCAGGGCTGTTGGACAGCAAAGGCTCCCTGTTTTATTTTTTTAATTAATGATACTACTATTAATATTAATTAATGTTTTCTTAAAGCATCGCAAGCAAGGACACATTTGGAAAAAAAAAAAAAACACAGACTGCCTATTTTGAAATTTGGGTGTTTTTCTTTTTTTGTGGATACATACCTCGTAAATATATAAATATATATAAATATAAACATATAAATATATATTTTTGGATTTTTATTTTCCCCTGACCCTTCCGTTTGTTCTCGTTCATTCTCTCTGAACCATGATTCTTGGCACAGTAGGGTGAATCCACTGCAGTCGGATGCAAGGAGGAGAAATGGTCTACATGAAGCGAAAAAGGAATAAGAAAGAAATTTCCTTGATGATTTTTTTTTTTCCCCCTCCTCCACTCGTGTTGTTCTGTGTGCACTGGAGCCTGTCACCTCTGTCCTATGCCCTTATAATCCCAATGGGAATTTCCGTTTAAAAAGAAATCGACAGTGCTGACTGTGAGCATCCCCAGGCCGGAGAACACCGAGCACCAGACATACAGGAAGAGGATCCACGCACCCTCACACCTCTAATGAAAGAGACTCGGTTGCTTTCGCTGCATTCACAGCAGCCCCCCCCCCCATGTCTTTGTGTGTTTGTCAAAAGGGATAAATGAAATTCACAAGCTCCCGGGTTTATTTCCCCTGACGTGTTTTTGAGAAGCGAGCAAAGGACAGCGTAGACGTGAGGAAAGAAGGAAAGAACAATGTGAGACTGACCCTGGAGGGCGAGGCACTAAGTGCATCCACAGAATCAGGAAAAAAAATGTACCTTTTTTGTGTTTCATCCCTCCTTATCTTAAAAAAAAAATCCTCTCCCATCAGGATATTTCTGGTGTCGGTCCCTGACATTTCAAACCTTTCCCGAAGCTCTGATAGAATGAATGTTATCACTGAAAATATATGCAGACCTGAAGAAGGACTTCTTTTTGTGTTGCGTCTTTTTTCCCCTCGTTTCTTGAATATAAAAGATAAAAAAAAACACAAAGTGTGAGTTTGAGCCTCTGCAGGTGTCAAAACCAGTTTAGCCAATTATTTGTCTCCTGTTGCTCCTGGCCTCTCCTTTTTAAACATTCATCCATTCTCATTTACTAAAAAGGCAATTTCTCCTGCTGGAAAAAAAACAACCCTGACCTCATTCAGAGTTAAACACGCGTTCATACCTTGAGTCTTCCTCGTGCAGCATTCTGATCTGCTCCACTGAAGCGGCCGGGCCTCATTCGCAGGCAGCTCAGTGCTGGTAATGAGAGCACGGAGCATTGTGGTGTTCTGAGGATTACAGGAGACCTATAACAATACCGGTGGAAAAAAAAAAAAAAAAAAAAGATGTTTGCTGCATGACAATATGAACACATTTCCAAAACAGCCACGGTTCCTTCTGATCCAAACACGTAACAAAAGGTAGAAAAAAAACATGTCTTTGCTTTACGTTGTTACAACTTCTATTTGATTCTTTGGTGTATTGATGCTGCATAATAACTGCCCATCATTTCTGTCTGGTTGGATAGGAGCATACAGATGCATCATGGGGGAAAAAGGGCTAAACATTCCAGTGGCAGCCTAGGGTTAGATGGGTCCTAAAAGTCCCGTATTGTACACTTATCCTGCAAGAAACCATAGAAACAGGTTGTATTCCATTTAAAAGGGCTATCAACCATTGTTACTTGCATACAAACATGTTTTTACCTCTGACTTGAACATAATACAAATTCATTAGAGGTTCAAATGTTTGCGAAATGTGATGACGATGGTTCTAGAGAGGCACAGGAGTCCGATGTCTTACAAAACAACACTTCTTTATTGTTGTACAGTATGTAATCCTGGTAAAGTATTTTTTTTTTATGTAACAGTAGTCTTTAATAAAATACATCTGAAACCCAGTAACCTCCATCAGGGCAGGCAGTTTGTCTCGTCCCGTTAGCCCTCTGCCCTCCGCAGCTCAGAAGCAGGCACATTCCTCATGCAATAAAAAAAAAAAAAAACAGCTGTGACATGCATTGGACTTAAAACCCCTTTGTTTACCCAAATCCCCCCCCCCCCATCAGAAACTCCTCAGTCGTGGAGGGGGAGTCCTGCTCAGTCAATCGCTGTGTTCCAGTGTGTGAAGGTGTGAAGAGTCCGGGTCGTCCCCCTTCCCCCACTGCTCCCGTTACAGAAAATAGAAACCAGAAATCTGATTGTCTATATTACAGCTCCTCACCAAAGCAGAAAAAAAAGATCTGTACAGAAATCCTGAGACCTCCATAGCAATGCAGCCTGGGTATTGTTCTTTTTTTTTTAGGCTGTTGTCTCAGTGTTAAATTCAGTAGTTAGCAAAGGGCTTGTAAATGATGACGTGTGTGTGTGTGTGTGTGTGTGTTCAAGATATGCTTAATGTGCGAGTGCTACATAAGAATCGGGATCCACGTGAAGGATGCAAGTCTTCCTCCCTCTCGGCCTGTTTCCGATCTGACCTCCGACGTGCAGTTTACGTTCTCATCGCGCTCTCCAACGAAAAAATAAATAAATTCACAGCCTAAATAAATAATGTTTTCGATAAAAAGGTGCAAGTGTTTTTCTGCAGGTGAACTTTTCCTGTGTAAATTTGTATCCAAACACTTTAATAGAGCGCTGCAGGAACGAGTCCTTAAACCGGAAATAAGTCGTCTCCAAGTCATTGGGTTTCTGGTGAAGAAGTGGATAAAACACGCTTAGGCTATTTTCTGTTCTATGACATACACTAGTAAATATCTGATTTGTGACTTTTGAAGCTTTTACATGTCATAAAAAAGGCAGTCGCTGTAAGTGTTGTGAAAACTCAGATGTACTGTGTCAATTTCAAAGAAAAAAAATTTTACTTCTGCTGGTTGCATTTACACATCAAAAATCATAAAATTGGTGTTCTGTTGTGGAGATTTTATGTAAACATCTAAATGTCATAAACCTTTGGTTTCCACAGATCTTATTCCTATGCAATAATACAAAATCCAATTGAAAGATCCCATTGGTTTGTTGAGCGAGCCGGGGCAACGTTAACCTCCGTCCCTGCAGCACTTTAGCAAAGTTTTTACATGTTGATATGGAGAAGGCACAAATGGCTGGATGCCTAAAGCTCAGGAGCGAAGTGTGAGTTTGCTTTTACAATCTGGTTGGTAGGGTTGTTGTAAACAGTCATGACGGGGACGCGCTGTGATATATGGCTGCTGTTATATGATATTAGTGGTTCTCCCTTGCTTTTTTTTTTTCTTGCTTTAATCTTTGGCACACAACCCTAACCCTTTATCCCCCCCCCCCACACAAATGGCTGCCCAGGCCTGCTTCCTCACAGGCTCCAATATTAACCAGACTGTACTTCAGATTTTACAGGGGAAACAAAACATGGAATTTTCTGTCAAAAGTAAAAAAAAAAAAAAAATCCAGTGTCATATGTTTGTGTATGTCGGGAAGGGATGCTGTGATCAGCTGAGTGTTTTACTCATCAATGAATGAATCCCTTCCACAGCGATAATTCAACAGAGGTGACCTGATGAAGAGTTTACATTCCCAGTCCCAGTGCAGTGGCTCGGATTATTTCAACCGGGTTAAAAACACGTTCCATGTGCATGAGATATGTGTGTTATTCCCTGCCCTTCCAACTGTTTTTTTTTTGTTTTTTTTGAGCGATATTGTATATTCAGTCAGCAGGAAAGCGCTAAATTCGGCTCCAGAGAAGTGTTAGAAAGACGGTCTGCGTGTGCCAGGAGCTGCTGGGGTTACTATACTGTAAGACAAGTTGTGCTGTTGTAGTTCTGTGGTCGATCCGTGCTGAGGGGAGCAGAAGTCGTCGTCCACGCTGATTGGCTGACAGATGGCTTCGTGACCCCGCCTCCCGTCCGTTTACCTGTCAATCATTTCAGAAATCCCATCCCTGACAAATTGCTTCCTGTGTGAAATAGAGCAGCTGTCCGTCTGCTCTTCATTCCATTATCCAGCTGTCACCCCCCCCCGATCTATCTGATCTGCTTTGCGTGCCCCCCCTCCCTATTTTTCCCCCCATCTTTGTCACACCTCTACTCTTGTCCTCTTTTGCTCATTTGTACTGCTCACACCACCGGCTCATCCTCATCGATGAAGCTGATGTGCTCCGTGGAGTACCCCCCCTCCTCGGCCTCCCCCCCCCACTCCTGCATCTCCAGCTCCTGGGGGTGGGGGGGGGCCGTGGCCTGCCTGCATCGGGGCTGCGAGTTGCAGCGGGTGAGAGTCCGGGCGTCCCCCTGCGTCCTCCTGGCGCCCACAAAGTCCCGGGACAGGGGCAGGGACAGGGTGGAGGGCCGCGGGGACAGGAAGGCGGACACGAGGGGGGCGGACGGGGAGGGCCTCAGCCGGCCGTCGCCCGGCGACGACGTGAGCGACGGGGGGGCCGAGCAGTGGGAGGACTGGGGGGGGGAGGTGTCCTGCGAGGGGGGCGGGGGGAGCAGGCCTCTGCTGGAGCAGCTGCCGGGCCGGGACGGCGAGGAGGAGAGGGACAGGGAGAAGGAGAGGGAGGGGGACGGGGGCTGGGAGCCAAGGAGGGGCGGGTCCTGCGGCGAGGACGGAAACACGCCGTTGGGAGCGTGAGGGCTTCCCGACTTCAGGGACCCCCCGTGAAGTCCTTCCTCGGACGGGGAGAGGTTGGGGTGGGGGGGGCACATGGCGTCGCCCCCCGGGGGGCTGAACGAGTTAGGCCGTTTCGGTGGATGAGGAGTGGGGAGAAGGCATCCTGGCAAATCCACACCTTCTATGTCCCCGCTGTCCAACAGGGAACCAGTGTCAGGTCTCTGGGGGGAACACGGCGTGGCGGGGGGCGGCGCCGCCAGGCCGGCGCACGTCAACAGCTGGGGAGGAGGAGGCGGGGCTAGATTTGGCATCGTGGACGTCAGGATTGGCTGCGGTGCTCTTTGGAGGAGGGGCTTAAGGAGGTGCGTCATTTCCTGCAGCTCTTGACTGAGCACGGAGACTTGTTTGGAGAGGAGGTTCATCTGTGTGGTAGCACACACACACACACACACACACACACACACACACACACACACACAACAAAATGCAGTATATCAAGTAAGTCATGTACAGGTGCTTCAAATGTATCTGATAATAATAATCTTTCATTTTTTTTAAATCACACATTTCTTATTTGCATCCGAAACAAAATCTAAAAAAAAAAAACATGCTACATGATAACTGTGCTGAATGGCTCACCTCTTCAGTTAATTTAGACACACTCTGCTTGATCTCAGACTGCTCCAGGATACCTACACACACACACACACACACACACACATAAACATACATAAACATATTTTTTTCTGAAAAATACCAGGCATATAAGTGTGTGTGTGTGTTTGTGTGGGATGGTGTGTGTGTGTGTGTTACCTCGGTACGGCGAGGGCGGGGCTGCAGGTGACAGGCTGGGGCTGAACTCAAACTTCTGGGATGAGTTGGAATTACTCTCCGTTTCAATGCCATCCACAAATCTGTGAGGAGAGGAAGGATTAAAATAAGAGAGACAGAGAGAGAGCATGAGCGGAATGGAAAAATTGAAGGAGGGGGTGGATTTAAAAAAAAAAAAAAAAAGCACTGATTAACACCCTATGTACTGTATCCGTTGGCAGTGCAGTGTTTTCATTCAACCATATCCGCAGGTTTCACGCTCACACCACTGCAGAGGAACGTGTGAAGTAGTCCACACATCATCCTACAGTGTGAAAACATGTACACCTGCCAACAGCACCGTATCACACCGGTTGCCATGGCAGCCAGACACCCCTGTTGCATCGTCAGCTGCAGCGTGTGCAGTCGCTCCTCTAAGTGCACGCTACAAACTGACCTCATGAGGCATTCTGATTATTCACACTCGGTTCCTCCTCCTATTACAGCAACATGTGTTTGTTTAACACAAAGATCCCATCAGCTTATGCCTAGGATCTAAAGTGGTCTTCCTGGGGTCACACACACAGCATAACATTACGTGACATGTAAGAAAAGAAAGGATCTAAATACAAAAAATACATTAATAAGAATAAATAATATTTAAAAAAATGCAAAACACATCAACTAATATCAAACATATTGAAAGAATAAACCGATATAACCCTCAGAAAATCAGATACTGATCTACTACACTACTACACAATACAAATCTTTTTATAAACGATTATAGACTATATAGATAGATTATAGACTGTGTGTGTGTGTGTGTGTTACCTGGGGCTGAGTTCGGGCGGCACGCTGCTGAAGCTCACCACGGGGATCTGCAGGGTGGTGGGGCGTGGCTGCTCGGAGGGGGCCCGGAACGGCCTGGGCGGCAGCAGGGGGGAGCGCAGCGGCGAGTTGAGCCCCCTGCTGAGACGCAGCGGGGAGCGGGGGGCGCGGGACACCGAGTGCTGCTCCTCGTCGGCCTCCTCGTCCTCCCGGATGGAGGGCAGCTTCTTCACCAGACCGCCGTTACTCTCCCAGTCCACCTGACACAGAGAGGGAGAAGGGGGGGGGTAGAATCATGATCATCATACTTACATCATCATACTTACACGTGCATACATAACACCTTCCCTTTTGCACCGCTTTGACAATAACCCTGATCTCTACATTAAGTGTGGTCTAGAGGCCCACTTTCACTTTCACTTCATCATTGCCCTTGAAACTGCCCTAAAATTAGGGAATTTTGTGAATGGTAATAAAACGCGTCTGACATAAGCTCTACCAGATTGCCTGTCTGTCCTAAACTGTTCATTCTTAGACTTGTCCAAACTGATTTATTACTGTCCAATGCTGATAAAACAATGATCTATATGTGCTCACTACAAACTAAACACTGTATGGAGGCGCCTTCTGTCAATGGAAAAGCTGATTAATTTCGTTTCTACAAGGTTTGACAATTCACAGACTCCAAAAAGCAGAATGAAGGATAAGTTTGAACTGAAGCCATGTAAGCTGTGTCCAGAACGCCTGGGCAGATTGTCAGTGATGCTGGTTCATGCTCCGTGTGTGTGTGTGTGTGTGTGTGTGTGTGTGTGTGTGTGTGTGGTGCAGTGACAGAACCACACCAGTGGGGGGCAGGCAAACACAACCTTTAATACACAAGTATACTTATCACTTGGCCCATTCTCCAAACATAGACAGTTTCAGGAGATGCACACACACTTGTGTTCTCAGAAGTGTGAACTGTTTTGCCGTTTTATACACTTACAAATATGTTTTTTTCCAAACAATTTGTGCAAAGCTGTTGCAGGAGTCGTTCTTGTTCACATGAGGCACTGCAGCCCCATTAGTGATGGATAATGTGTGTGTGAAGGTCTGTCCTTACAGGTGTTTATTGAGCTGTGAAAAGCTGATCTGCACAATGCAATAGCCTTTGGGCCAATTTCTTTTTATATTTGTAACATTTCAGGTTTGCAGATAGAGATTAGGCAGATGCGTCTTCACGACTTTTGCTTTGTGTTGCTCATCAGTTCTCTGTCCCTGCAGAAATGCAACCTTGACTACGTGTACAGTATGTAGTTTTCATACTTGACGTGTGTAGCCTTGTTTTTATTTGACATTGCTGCATGTTTTCCTTCCTACACGTTCTTATTACTTATTTATGGTTTATATCCTGCTGCATCCTGCTTTCACTTTTGTGTCAATCGACATGTAGAGGATAAAAATGTCCATGGGCTATAAATAAATAAGACAACACGCGTGAAGAGAAGGAATAGAAGACACGATTTGTGGGCCCAATCATGCAGATATCTAGTGAATGACATTCAGAACTTTTTTCTCTCTTTTTTGCTTTGACTGAATGTAGATTGATGTTACATGGGTGACTTTAAGAAGTTTAAAGCCACGCACACACACACACACACACACACACACACACACACACACACCCTGCTCCCCATCAGCAATGTCCCTGTTTACGAACTGAATAATTTAGTCTTTCTCCAGCTCTGATACTGGGCTGCCGAGTTCCAGAAATGAGCAACCACACAAAACAGGACTCTGTGATGAAAAGAGAAGAAGAAGAAGAAGAAGAAGAAGAAGAAGAAGAAGAAGAAGACCTGCATGATCAAAGATGTGTAAAATTAGCCCATCTTCTGAAGAGAGAAAAATAACTAATTCTTCAAAACAGATCTGGATGGACTTTTTTGAAGTGTGAGGTAAGGTTAATAAGAAGAAAATGAGACTTATCCCTATGGGTTGTGTCTTAGCAAATATATCTTTCTATGTAGTCAGATTTACTTTCTCTATGACGCTCTTTCACACTGACATAATATTAACACATTGTCGCTGATAAAGACAGAGGAGAAATAATAAGATTGACCGAGCAAACTCGCTGCATCAACAGCTTTGTTGTTCTCCTGCACTGGCTTCATGATCACACCACTTCGCCCCAACACAGATCGAGTAATGAACGTGTTTCATATCTCATCATGCAGACAAGCCAACGCCCTCCGCTCTCCCTTCTCCCCCCTTTGTCTCTAATCAAGTCATCAAGTCTCTCTCCTCCTTCCATCTGCCTGCTCAGCATTCTCTGTTTTTTTCGCATTCCATCTCCTCCTCCATCTCCTCCTCCTCCTCCTCCCCCGCTGCCCTTCTCTCCACACACACACACACATGCACACACACACCTCCCCTCCCACTACACCACCATGATGTATTTTTAGCCCTCCTGTTCTAATCTTAGCTCTCGGCTCCAGATGAAACCAGGGAGCGCTCTGCGGCGTGGGGGCGTAATAAGCGTGTGCCTGCCGCGTGTCGGCTTGTGCTCGTCTGTGTGTGTGTGTGTGTGTGAGAGAGAGAGAGTGTGTGGGTGCACTCAAGTTTTCATTTGCATCTTTCATGTGTGTGATGGAGTCGGGCCGTACACAGTCTGAGTGCAGGCGCGTACGCAGGTGGTTGTAACGGGGGTGTGTGTGTGTGTGTGTGACAAAACGCTCTTCCCCCGGATTATTTATTTTTTTCTCTGCTCCGTGCAGTGGGAGCGTTAGTGTGTGTTAGTTCAGCGTGTGCAGGCAACTCGTTATTCTCACTGCTGCAGAGATTGAACACAACACCGGGGTACAAAACACACTGTAATACCCTCCCCCCCTCACTTCACTTCTTTCTATTGCCACAGCTCAGCTCACAACTGCCTCCTCCTGCACATTACAGCGTTTCACCCGTCGGGGTCATGACAGCAGCCTGTGCATCAGCAGGGAGGGACAACCAGTGCTGGGTTGATGGACCTTTGGCTTCCTCCCTTATAGATCTGCTGCCTTCATTCCTGCTCAATAAACACATCCCTACTTTCCCGCGTCTTTTACATCCTCCTTTTTGCCTTTAAACCTACTTTTATGGCTCTTTTTTTTCTTACCATGAATCAAAAAGCATTTTTTTTTTCCCATTCATTCTCTGATTTGTCTCAGACTGTCCTGCTGGTACCAGAAGGGATTTGCATACATTACTAGACGTATGCAAACCAGACCTAAGATATGGACAGCGGCTCGTACACACCTCCATTCACACACTAACACACACACACACAGATACATCAATATGTGTGTGCACACGTTTGCTCTTGGCTCACACTCTGCAGTAAGTGCGTTCAACCCTGCAGAAACAAAGTACTGCAGTGGGGAAGAAGAAGAAGGGATTGAGCAAAAGCAGAACAGAAAGTGATGTAGCCAGAGCCCCCTCCCCTACCCGCCCCTCACCCCTCCCTCGCCTTCTCTTTGTCTCTCCTGCTCCACCACCACTGCTCTCTTCTCCTTGGCTGACTGGGCTATTTATATCGAGCAGGATCCAATCTTAGCAGCAGCTGCGGGGGACATCCAGTCAGGGAGAGCCCGTGCTTCCCCCCCCCTGCTCTATTTTTAGCAGCAGGACAGCTTCAAACAGCAACACCGAGCTATTCTCGTCCCTGTGTTCTGCTCCCTCTGCTGCTGCTGCCGCGCTAGCCGAAGGCTACGAGCTGCGTGTTTGTGTGTTTTGATGGCAGGAATAAAGAATAAAAAACCCTTCAGGCTACACGGGCCTGTCGAGCTGCAACTCATGTGTGTGTCTGTGTGTGTGCAAATCCATGTGTGTGTTTTTTTAAATTAGTGGTGGAAAAGTCAAGTGCTGCTTTTTATCATGAGACCCCTATTAAGGTGAGCGCCTCCCCAGGAGACACAGATTTCCATGTTCAAGGCTGCACGTGTGATGCCGTGTCTGATTTAGTCGGCTGTATGATGTTGACTTCGCCCGTTTGCATTTATAAATATAAACCATCCACAAACAACCGTTTCATACTGTACTAGTGCAGTGCCCGTAGGAAGTGTGTGTTCCTATAGAAGAGTGGAAGCTGTACTAGATTTCATATGTTTGACCAAAGGAGGATGTGCACTTTTACACAGTTCTAATGGACAAATTGTACATTAAGTAAGACACAGACATACAATACAGTTATTGTAAGAAAAATATATGCTGAAAGTGTGGACGTCAATCACATACATCTCTTACTTCATACTTTTTCATGAATAGTTTAACAACCTGTATATGTTTCTAAAGATTCTGTGTTGCTAGGCGATAGTGCTGGGATTTCCCGAGGGTCCATGAATGCATCTTGGAGTAACCTGTGTTAGTGTGAGGAATAAATTAGCAGGTAAACCAGCTAATGTCTCGGTACTCGTTGCAATGCTTTTTTATTACGTTGGCAGGAAGAGACGGGAGAACGGAGCTTTGTATTGTAACTAAAGCGCTGGGAGGCAACATGAGCAGGAACGGTGATATGGAGCTTTACACTGCTGCAGGTGCTGCTGCTATATGGTGCGTGTGTGTGTCTGTGTGTGTCTGTGTGTGTGTGCGCGCTCACATCAGACCCGTGGCCCTCCCGCAGGTTGTAGGTGAGGTCGTGCTGTATCTCGCTGATGAACTTCTGCGCGTACTCGGGGTACAGTCGCAGGACCTCGCGGAGGCCCTTCAGGCTGATGTACTGCAGGTCACAGTAGGTCAGGGCTTTGACGTTGGCGTTGGTCTTGATCACCTGCTCCTTCGTCAGGGAGTCCGAGCCAATCAGGTCTCCTTTACCTGGGCAGGTGCACGGACACAAAGCAGAAACACAGAGACATGTTCAAGTCACTGAAGCAGTAACTTTCCACCTGAGGGGAAACGGATCAGCATCAAAGAAGACAGTCGAATAAAGCAAACACACAAGCTGTCTAATGATCTTTAGCAGATAATCGAAGATAGAAGATTAAAAAAAATAGTCGTTTCAGCATCAAGAGTGAGAGAATGTGTTGGATTGTTTGCGTAATGTACCCGCAACCTCATTAAACAGCCCAAAGGAGAGTAGACGAGAGTGAGATTGAAGTGGAATGACAGAAAGAGCAAACAGTTATATCGGTGTATAAAGGGTTTCCCCATAGGACCTTATTTCAGGAAGTGATGTATGGAGGTCAATGTGAGACAACTTCTCTTTTGATCCGGTTTGATTTGTGCCATGAATCACATATATTATGTTTGTCAGGTGTGATTCATGGCACAATTCAAACAGGAATATCTATATATCTAGTAGAAATGTATTAGCTGCCTCATGCATAGACCACCATACATCACTTTTCCTTAAATAAGGTCCCGTGGGGTCACTGGTAAGTGGATGTACTTCGGTTCTTAATTTCCCTGACAGAGTGCTATAGATCTGCTAACAGTGAGAGTCACTGCTGATGAAACAAATGGAATAAAAAAAATGAGAAAATAACCCTGATGATGTTACAAAGGCCTAGAGACCACACTTATTATACATGTTTACTAGGCTTAGATTTTTTTCCTTCTTTAATTCATCTCTTGTGAATCCTCTAAACTTATGCAAGGACAACACCAGACTACTGAAATCCCCCTTTAATACACTTATAATTGACAATTAAACCACTCGTACAACTCATTCTCCGAGCATCATCACAGTTCAGACACGTCTCTTCTTCGGGGTTTGCTTCACTCAAAACAATTACAGGATCTGCAAAGACGATTGTGATTCAGCACAATGTGGCCATTGTAAACGCCTTTTTTTTTTTTTCAGGTGATCATGACGGCGTTGAATATTTCTGAGAACCCTGACAGGCCAGATAAATAAAATTGGCATTTCACAGCAGAACTAAACCACTGGGGGAGAAACAATGTTTATTACTGGCTCTATAATTCAACATTACATAAGCAGAGACGATGCCCATGCAGCATGTTCATATAAACTATTAACTGAGCACATGATGTGAATAGGAAACGATTTCATATTAGTAGTTATTCAATTGTGTTATCTGAGATATCAATCTTTTCCGTATTAGGGGGGGAAAAAACAAAAGTTGAACAAAAGGCAATAATAAGAAAAGAGGTGGGGGGGGTTGAAGAAAAGGAACAGATGCAAGATGGAGGGAGGCAGGCCAAGGTAGGGCAGAGGAGCAGGAACTAAAATGGGTGACGTGTGTGTGTGTGTGTGTGTGTGTGTGTGTGTGTGTGTGGGAGGAACGGAAACAGAGGGGGGAGGGGGTGAGAAGACGAGGAGGAAGAGAAGCAAAAGGTGAGAGAGGAACTGGAGAGGGACTCTGTGAGGGGGCGGCAGCAGACGGGTTGACTGAGGAGAAATGGATGGCTGGGGGCGAGAAAACCGTGGAAGGAAGGGAGGAAGGGAGGAAGGGGGAGCTGGGAACACGCCGCGGAGGCCTCGCCAGGTATTAGACACGGCCCTCCACCGGTCCTCGACCTACACCTACACTTAAGCCCCCCCCCCCTTGTGGTTCTACTGGATTTGGCGTGATGGGCTGTTTCACATGCTCCGTCTGCCTCTCCATCTTATTCACATCGCTCACAACCCCCCCCCGTTTCACGATTCTGCTCCAATTGTCTTTGCGGCTGAGGACGACGGAGCTGGCGTCGGAGCCCAGAGCAACCACGGCGTTGGGGGGTGGGGGGGTGGGGGGTGGAAACTCTCGCTGATAATCACAGCAAAATGTCAAACCGAGCAGGAGATGAACACTTGGAAGTGACATTCAGGAGTGTGTCCCCGTCTCATCTCCAGTGTGTTTGTATGTGTGTGTGTGTGTGTGTGTGTGTGTGTCTAGGTACGAGGGTGAAGAAGTGGCACGAAGCGCCGTGGACGAAAAGGGGGGGGGCACGAGTTCTGATTGGTCGGCTTGCATTAGACGGATCGTCACTCAAAGCGTGCCGGCTCGATCCGAGTCACGGCCAGGAATGCCTAACCCCCCCCCGCCCCCTAAAAACAAAAAAGCATCACAATGTCAGCAGGGTGGATGTGTGTAGGCGCTGTAGCAGGAGAACATGAAAAGAAGAGAAATCCATCAGGAGCTGATGTCAACTCAGGCAGAAAGTAGCTCAAACACTTTGCAAACCTAAAGATGCACCTGCATTATTACCTATTATCTGAAATCTGGAACATGTTTAGTATGAATATCTGACATTACAACATCATATATGTATAGAATATCTACAGAAAATAAGACAAACAAGCACAAACGGCTCCTTTAAAGGATAACATCTGAAGCCTACACACTACACAGCTGGGCCTCTCATGGGGGTGTGATAAAAGGAAAGGTCAATACTTTTAAACCTAAACTAGATGTGTCACATGACATTAATTCAAATTTAATTCATACATCCTCGCATGCATGACCGTGGCTCGTCGGGGTTTGATCGAAGTAAAGGTCAACCCGAAGATTGAAATGTACGGGGCAGATAGGATTGTTGTGATGTCTCGTCCCGATTTTATCGAATTTGCGGGGAAATTCGTCTCGGGAGGCGTCTGCATCGTCTCTGCGGGACCAACATGTTTCATTAGCTGTGCGTGGAACCATGCAGCTGGGTGAGAAGAATTACAGCTCAGATAAAAATGGATTCCACTGGGTTTAACTGGTACCGCCACTAATTGGTGTGTGTCGTTGATAGGGTGTGTGTGTGTGTGTGTGTGTGTGTGTGTGTTCACGTTCTTTGAAATATTCCATAAACATCACATGGTGCAGAGGGAAGTAGAAAATGCTGCATGGTTCCACTAATAGTCTGACACAGGTTTGAGGGTTGAACCTCTTTAATTACCTACGTGGACGTTCTCCGGAGCAACGCTGCAGATGCAGATGTTTTTTTTTTTTATTTTTATTTTTTTATAAAAGAAGATGGGCGGAAGCACGAAGAGCATCCTGGGCCCTGCGGGGCTCCGTTGGATCCACGATGCAGCAAGGTGCCTGAATAATGTAAAATCTATTCATTATTAATTCCAGCACCACATTCTGTCCATTGATTTTGCATGTGTGCGTGTGTGTGCGTGTGTGCGTGTGTGTGTGTGTGTGCTATTGTCAAAAATCAAATATAGCCCTCGTAGATGAGTCCACTTCATCACTCTGGTTGGATTAACCGTCGCGACGGCGTTGATGCACATCCAGAGTAAATTAGGGTTCAGTCTGTGCGACAGCCAATTAGGGGAATTATTCTAAGCTGTTGACACAGGTGTGTATCTGACCGCACAATTTTCCAATTTGCTTGACCCGTTTTCAGCGTTGGTTTGATTAAAACGCTAAATGCCGGTTTTCTGAAATTGCTGCGTGTAGCTGCAAACACCAAACTAGCTGATGCACGGTAAGAATAAATTGAGGCGTTTTTGTTTCGTAGCCAGTGATGTGAGTGAAATCATGGGCTACGAAGATAGTTTTTCACCTGCTACTATGCACACATGCAGGTATTTCTTTTAGTTTTTTTTTAGTTATTAATTATTTCTTCCATCTCAAAGCAACAGATTCAGGTGTGCTCTTTAAAGCAGTGGCTTTAAACGCTTTAAAACGTATTGTGCATGTTGCTCTGCAGAAGCTACACACCTCGCTGTGAAGGTTTGCAGAGCCGCCAAAATCTCAGCGGGATAAAAAGTGCCAGATACAAAAATCAATTACGCTGAGAGATGAGGCCTACCCATACATTAAACCAGACAATTATTAACGGGAGCTTTGATTTAGTGTGCTTGTATCACAGCCTAATGGTTTGTATTGGAATTTACTTCTCGAAATAGTCTAGTAATGAAATGTTAACAGTGCGTTCTGTGCTTCAAACGTAGCAGCAGGTTGAGAAACAAAACACCTCGAACCAAGCGCATTTACACAAATATACTGTTAATAGAGAAAAAAGCTCCAAACTAATTTATAAATCTGATGATTTTATCATCTGATGATGACATATGTATGTACTTCATGCACTGTTTACTTAAGTAGGATTTTTAATGCAGGACTTTTACTCGTAAAGGAGAATCGTGATGAATATATTTATGGCTTATAATGTGACAAGTGTCCGTTTATATGGTTAATTTTTTATAGATGTTTCGTGCCCTTGTGTATCATTGGCTTGGCCTTTGCTCGTGTGACAAGAAGCTGCTTCCGGAATAAGCAGCTCTGACAGTGATGAGAGACATTATTCATCTACCACACACATTCGGGGCCAAATCCTCATCCTACGTTTCCATACATTGGACGATAAAACTCATCCATCACTCTCAAAGGGAAATCCAAAGTAAGCATCTATACGTAGGGAGCATCTATCAATGTGACACATTTGCATGAACGCTCTACCTCTGTGAGAACCACCTTTAAATGGGGCCTCTGTCCGTTCAATCAATCCTTCAGATCATCCTCCTATTTATCCGTCTACCTGCTCATTCGTCTATTCCTGCTGCACGTGGGCAGCCTGCGAAAACTGGTGCAGCCGGTCATGTTGAACAAAAAGAAGATGGAAAAAAAATGCAAATACTCAGAGGAATCACTTCAGTTCCTCCGTTGGTAAATGCATAGAGCAGAGTAAATGAAGTGTGTGTTTTATTAAAATGCATAGACATGACAGATCTGCTGTAATACTGGCTGGTTGGGTACTTGTGATACAAAAAAAAAAAAAAAAAAACACGACCCTCTGGCTTTCTCCACCCACACACTGTCTGCACAACGGTGTCCTGGTTAATATTAAGCTTTGCTGGAAAGCAGTTCAAACCGCACGCTGCCAGCCACGAAATGTGAATGAGGATGTACGATCACTGCGTTTTCACAAATGCCAGCGCACACGTTCGCACACACGTGCACACACCTTATGTTCTCTCTCTCCCCCCACCTCCATGTGCAATTTAAAAAACTAGATGTGCCAATAAATCTCACGTGCAGAGCCAAACCAGTGAGCTTTGCTGGTTTGTTGTAGCACACATCACGAGCTTATGAAACCTAGAACAACGAGCCAATAAAGCGGTAGGAAGCAGGACGTGTGTTCGTGTGAATGCTCTTCGCTGACATGGAACTATTCTCTGGAGACGTGCAGATGTAATCACTGTCCCGAGTCTCTGGAGCCGTTTCTAAACAACTTACCGTTCCCAAACTCTTCCAGACATTTCCCAGAGAGCCCAGATGGGGTTTTAATGGTTGTAGCTGTATATGCTGGTATAAATACAAATTATTATTCGATAGTAACCTACACTGAGCACAAAGCGATGCTCTGTTACACGGTTAATTTGTTCTAGAAAATGTATATACGAACATTTTTTTAATCTTGTTGAATTAGTTTATTTGGTCATAACTGAGGCAGTATTGCAGATTCTATTTCAGCTCTGACAGATGCGACAAGCCTCAATTTTGTTGCACCTTTAAAGCATTTTAATTTGCATACTGCAGTATTGCATACTGCACTGAGTTTTTGGATGATATTGTCTCAACGTCATCCCTCACACTCATAGTAAGACTACCTACACTTGCACACAAAAAAAAAAACGTGATTCTCACATTTCTATTCGTCTCGTTTGGTGACAACTTTGCTGCTCCGCTCTTCTCAGAGTTCACTTCGATCCTTTGATGAAGTTTTTTTCGGAGTGTGTCGACTTCTCCTTGTCATGACACATGTGATCGTTTTTTTTTTTTTTTTTTTTTTTCCCTCTAAACTCATTTCGCTGCCAGTAGGAACATAGAATTAATGAAATTTCAATGTCAAAGGATTTGTCACACACACACACACACACACACACACACACACACACACACACAGACACACACACACCCACACACACACACACACTCAAGTGTCAAACATGGCGCAAATACAGGTGATGTAAGAAAAAGTCTACAATTTATGTTGAAAGTTATAAAGAAACTATGTTAATAGGCATAAGTAAGTAGGAGAACGTACACAGTTGTATGTGTTTCTGGATAAATGAGTTTACCACAGATTGTGCTCTGTTAGGTGATAGTGGTGCGATTTCCTGAGGGTTTGTAAACGTGTCTTTGTAGGACCCGTGTACTCGTGAGGAATGAATAAGCAGCTAAACCAGCTAATGTCTTAGCGTGTGGTTTTTGAGGGACGTCGCAATACGTTTGTTACGTCGGCTGCACGATCGGTGCAGGAAAGAAAAAATGGTAAAAGTTGTGATGAGCTTTATACTGCAACTAAAGTGCTGTGAGATGCAAATCTACCGAATTTTACTTTTTTTTGGTAAAAGTTTGGTGCAGAGACTCTTTTTTTTTTTTAATACAGTAGCCAGACAAAAGGTAATGAGGGGCATCAAGTGCTCTACCCCTACACCACCACAGCACATCTACATATGTGTAATATGTTAATTTTTTTTCCATGAGTTGCTCGGAAGCTAATAAATTAAACGTTGACGGCGTTTACACGACCCTGACGTACCGCATGTGACGTCTGATAGTGAGGCCGCATCCGTATTCACCATGGAAGGAGGCGGACGAATTAAAAGTCACAGGCGTAATAAGATCAGCTTGTTTGTGTGTGTGTGACACACGTGGTGATAACTCTATGAGGCGGCGTGGCGCAAACAGCATCTCTTTATCAGCTTTCTCTCAGCCCTGCATTTCCCGTTGTTTCACACACACACACACACACACACACACACACCTGTCTCTCTGCACTTGGCTTTCTCTCCCCCTCCACAGACCTCAGCCTGTACTTTTATTCTTGAAGCAGCCATATATTCACCCGGCTCCTATCGGTGTTCTTCCAACGAACAATTCTCACTTTCTAAATGTAAGCCTGCGACACGGCGCCCCGCAGATCCTGATCACCCCACATCCTCTCATTAGGCCTCAGTTTGACAAGTCCCTGTCTATCAAGCCGTGTGGGTTCTGTGGAGTTTGCACCCAAATACAATGGAAAAAGAACCAGCGTGGATTCCTGCATTTTCACACGTCAGCAATTCAAATCTCACACTTTCCTTAGCTAAAGACATTTCACTCCCTCCCCCCTCTCTCACTCTCCTAATTTAAAAATAGACTGAAGCAATTAAGGGCAGCAAATAGAAAAGTAACTTAAAGCATAAGTGGATTCAAGCAGGCTGAGCTGTACTTATTTCCGAGGACCCACTTACCAAAAATGAATGGATGCATGAATAGATAGGGGCAAGAAATAAAAGAGAAAACACACACAGTGCTTCACATATTCTATTACCCTCCAGGGACAATGTAGACACAAACTCACTATTACGTTAGAGAACATAAAAGTAATCGACTACTGTCAATTACCAAATAACAGCCAAGTTTCAATTAACCGCTGGGTCCCCTTCAGATGTTAGGTGCAGGTGTGTATTTGAAAATCTAATTAAAAGAAATAAAGGGAGAAGACGTGACCACTGACACTGAACACTGTTGTTCTTTGCCCGACCACATCACTGTCGTGCTGGAATGAAAAAATAAAAATAAAATAAAAAACACACACGGGTAACATCGCTTAATTGTTGAACGCCATGGCTCCGATGCAATTAAAAAACAAGTAAACATAAGACATGAAATTCTACATTTCTGTCATATAATATGCAGGAAAAAGAGAAGCAGCCGCAAAACATTTTCCTACAGTACTGTAATCCTACTTTTAAAAAATATAAGTTATACTGTAGTCACACTGGTTTAATAAAAGAGTTTTAGTATAATAGTATATTTTTCCTGTTTTGCTCAGCAAGATTTTTCATTTAAGAAGGAATTAATCTCTGTTCTCGAAAAAATGACTGATCTGTTAGGTGATTGAAACAAATAAATAATAATTAAAATGTAATTTATGGTAAGCTCACATACAAGTAAAGTGATAATTGCTTGCTATTTGTAAATGTTAGATATGAAGACCTCAGTTGAGTGAATCTTCTGTTGGATCCACAACATTCAGATGAGCGTCATCTGCACACATGAGGGGATGTTGTGTTGCTTTTGTACAAAATGTAAAGACAATTGGGGGCAAATTTGCGATTTGTGATTCTGTGCTGCACAAATAAAACTGAATTGGACATGAACCGTGCAGCCTGCTACCACCTCCTGGTCCCACTGACTCACCCAGTATGGCCAACACAGTGTTGTCCTTCAGGACCTCCATGGAGCCCGAGCAGACGAAGTAGATGGCCTGCAGGGCGTCCCCCTGCCGGATCAGGAACTCGCCCGGGGCGCAGAAGGACGTCTTGATGATGAGGGAGAGGGAGCGCAGGCAGCCGCGGCTGGCCGACTCGAACAGCGGCAGCTGGAGCAGCTCCTTGTTCAGGTGCATGGCGATGTCGGCCCTCAGCTCGTCGGGGAAGTCCTTCAGCAGCTGTGGAGGGAAGAGAGTTGAACACGTGAAACCCAAACTGGGCGGCAGAGTCGGGAAAAGTCCAGGAAAACTTGTTTGATTTCAATGAGCCCAGGTGGTGTCATGTTTTCACTTTCACCAGGGAGGCCATGCTTTAGCTGGCATTCAGTTGTCTGTTTGTTTGGAAAAATAACTCAAAAAGTTTTGGCCAGATTTTTGTCAAATTTTCAGCAAATGTTAGAAATGGTACCATGAACAGATGATTCAATTTTGGTAATGATCCAGGAGAAATACTGGTTTTTGGATCACTTTAAATTTTGTGTTGCTCGGTAACATTTTCGGTAAATGGATGTTCAAAAAGGAACCATCATATGCAGTTAGCTGGTGGTGATATTTTGTACCTGTATAGCTTGTTTTCTTCTTTCTGACTAAACCTGTGCAGATTTTGTTGTATGCATCAAGAACTTTGATGTTTGGATTGTGTTTTGCACCAGTTTGCCTTTGTCCTGTGTTTCAAATATCCAGTATGTCAAACACAGTCACTACAACGAAAGTGATTAAAAGTGATGTTTTTCATTCCATAATAGTGTATGCATTCAAAAGTATAGGACAGCAATGTTTGGCTTGGTGCAGTTCTGTGCTCTCAGAGTGTTTTTCGAGTTTATTAACATATAAGTGGCTGTAGAAAATCACTGAGAAAGGGAAAACAACTGAGTTTTTCAGGGTGTTTTTATAGCAATAAAAAAAAAAAACAGCTCTGGCTGCAGAAATCTCAGTGGCCAAGCAACTTCGGCAAACAAAACATACCGTACCTACAAGGAGGCGAGACAGGAGACCCCCCAGAGAGGAAACGGGTTTTTAAATCGGAGAACAGTTTATAAAATCTGTATAAATAAATCATAACATTACATCAGCGGGTGTTGTTTGTGCTGCACGTCCGTCCTCACCTCGCTGACGTCTATTCCGTTATTGACCGACCAGGTGGTCTGGAAACACTCCAGCATGCGCTGCTCCAGGGCCTTGGGCAGCCGGTGGACCCTGATGAAGTCCTTCAGGTCCTTGGTGCGGGTGTGGTAGAGCGAGCGGCGGGAGTACATCCTCTGGATGATGGCCGTCACGTTACCAAACACCACGGCGTGCATCAGAGCTGCAAGACATAGGAGGAAGTATGTATTACTATAGAAAAGTGAAAGCCTAAAAAGATTTTTTTGCATTAGGCCAAATGAGGGTGTGGACTATTACATAGTTTTAAGACATGGATAAGACATGGGCATATACTGAGGTAAGTAGAGACATGCAAATACAGGTGATGTAAGAAAAAGTCTACAATTTATGTTGAAAGTTATGAAGAAATTATGATTCTGTTCTGTTAGGTGACAGAACAGAATCAGATCTGTGTACTCGTGAGGAATGAATAAGCAGCTAAACCAGCTAACGTCTTAGCGTGTGGTTTTTGAGGGACGTCGCAATACGTTTGTTACGTCGGCTGCACGATCGGTGCAGGACAGAAAAAAATGGAAAAATGGAGCTTTGAGTTGATTAGTAGTTGTGATATGCATCCATCCATCCATTTTCTATCCCGCTTATTCCTTTTCAGGGTCGCAGGGGTCTGCTGGAGCCTATCCCAGCGCATTTTATGGCGAGAGGCAGGGATACACCCCAGATGGTCGCCAGCCAATCGTGGGGCACACACACCATTCACACACCATTCACACACACACTCACACCTATGGGCAATTTATATTTGCCAATTAACCTGAGCATGTTTTGTATTGTGGGAGGAAACCGGAGTACCCGGTGAAAACCCACGCAGACACGGGGAGAACATGCAAACTCCACACAGAAAGGTCCCAGACCCAGGCCCCAAGGCGGTCTTGAACCTGCGACCTTCTTGCTGTGAGGCAACAGTGCTACCCACTGCTCCACCGTGTCGCCCTTGTGATATGCAAATCTACCAAATTTTAGTTGTTGCATGTTGCAGAGACACTTTATTTTTAATACAGCCAGACAACAGGTAATGGGGGGCATCAAGTGCTCTACCCCTACACCACCACAGCACTATCTTAACTTTTAATGATAATAATGATGTTTTGAATAACCATCCCATAAATTCCACAAAAAAAGTATACACACCATTGTGCTATGCACAAACTATATCCAAAAGTTGAAGTTGATCAGACAGAGAGATATGCTTTGTAGATGGAAGATGTCACTTTTTTTGCTGCCATTTCCTGTTTTATTTTGAAAATACTCTTTTCTGGTTTCAGAGCATTTGTCCTTCCTCATGCGTCACCTGTGCATCTGCCCAGATTACAGAGCGTCTCCCCCTGTTCCCCATTTCCCTCCAGGGTATTAAACAGTCCAGAGTGAGTGATTTAGATTTGTGATAAACGTTTCCTAGCTTACCTTCCATCCTCCACCCTTTGGCGTGCGCCGTTTTTATTTTTGTTAATTCTTTTTCCAGGTCAGGATTTCTTCCTCAGAGTGTCTTATTTTATTTGCTGTATTGATTAGTCTTTTTTCCTCCTCTCCTAGTTATTTTTGCCCCTTTCCTTAGATTTATTCAGACGATTGTGCCTCTCCTCTGAAGGCCAGTATAGCTTCTCTGTAATTTCATAGCTGTTCATTTGTCACTCCGTTAAAAGGTTTCCGGTTTTACCGATAAACTCTGCTACCACCAAGTTCTCTGTGTGTGAGTCAGTTAAATCTGCTTTACCTAAAAGCTAATGCAACCTTAAGAGTCTGCTAACTAGCAATTTAATTCCTATAATGGATTTCATAACTTCACGGTTATGCTTTGGCATTTATAATGAAACAACTTCCACGAACGGATCATAAATCAACATCAGGTGTTCGGCTCACTATAACACACTGATGCTTAATTTCATATACTGGTACTTGCTGACCAGTTTCACCATTTAAAGTGGGCTGGCTGCTTAATACCAGTTTCTTCAGTGTGACAAACTCAGAACATATTATTTATCATTATTGCTTTACACAGAGTTAAATGCTATGTTTAAGCGTCTAGAATGGCTTATAGGAAAATCCCATAATGCCGCACAGTGGGAAGCTTTATTGGACATGTTTATAAACCCAGAGAAGTTACAAAGGACAGGGCTTAGAGGACTTAGCCGCTCTAAAACCACTGCAAAGCACGGCCTGCAGTGGATTACTGTTCAGCACGAGGCAGCAAGTTCACTGCTGGAATAAAAAAATAATCCAAATGTTGACTGAACCTTTTTGTCTCAATTATCATTCTAAAAAACCCAAAACAGCTGTAATCCAGGCAATGACTCTTGGCGTGGCTGTGGTATTCATTCCACAGGGTGGGGTTGAGGTTATCTGTGGTTCTATGGTTCACAGCTGGGTTCGTGTTGGACTTTACCAGCCGACTAGGTGACGATCCGGTACTTCGTAATGCACTTGAAGGGCACTCCGGTGTAGTGGCAGTTTCTATTTCTCTTAAATTAAATTATTGCCGGAGTAGAAAAGCTGCTGAAACGTGTACACAGTCCAGTGAAAGGCAGACTAATGGCTCAGGATGACTGCCCCCCCAGGCTGGGTCCCACCTCATAGCTAACAAACGTAAAAATGTCTACGCTTCAGGGAAAATGAGACACGAAGGATCAATTAACTAGGGATTAACCCCTCTCTTCCAAGAGAACATCAGATCCAGGCTGTTTCTGGGATGGATGTTTCCGATAAGAAGCCTGACGTTGTTGAGATGCTTCTCCCCATTCACAGCGATAAATCTGTGTGATATCAGGGTTCTGGATCGTGGCCCAGAACAGACTCAGAGTCTGAGGTTGGCTCTTCTAGTGTCTGACAAATATCGAATGCTGCCATTATGTATAAAAAAGGAATTAACAGAGATTAGACTATATAATTGTGAAAATCTCCTAAATTCTTGGTATCATGCTTCGTAATCATCTTCATCATCACATACAGAGAATAACTTCTGTATGAGTGAATCATCACTATTCCACTGATTGATATAACTAAATATTCTTCTTTATGCTTATCTTTAAGCTTTATGCGCATATTGCATGAGAAAACCTCAGCTACAGCACTAAAAGTAGTAAAACACAATGGTACTGTTACAATATTAATAAATGTGCACATCATCAATATAATAAATATAGTTTATTATATATGTTCAGTAGTAGGCTGCACTAACTGCTAACCACTTTGATATTTAGCTCACATTTGAGTTGCTGTGTGATTATTCAAATCGGATTCTTCCTGTCCTATCATCCTCTGTTCTGTAATGATTTTATCGACAAATAATCGATGTTTGAACTCTTATCTTATCATTGCAGATTTTTTTTTGGCTCAGTTTGTAGTATTTTCTAGTAAAACCTGAACCTATCTTCTTTTTTAAGTATTTTAACTCCAGTTTTTCTGTCACAGCAACATTCTATACGTACATACACTTAATGTGTAAATGTAGAATTCTATTGATACCATTTTTAAGTACAGAATCTTTATGGTTGTAGAAATATTCCATATTTAGTGTCATTTGTAATACGACTGGAAAACTGAAAATAAGGCCTGCAGCTTAAGTATTTATTGTTTTGTTTAATTCTGAATCATTAATTGAGTAGCACTGATCTTCTTCATGCAGGTTTCTTCCTCTGTTTTAATCACTTTCATGTTTCCTGTTGCAATTATTGAATCATTCATTCTTGTTAGACCAGACTCCACGTTTGTATAATGAATCCCATTTTATGTGTCGCTGATAAATTATAACATTTGATTATTAGAATAAAACAGACAAAATAATTAGTTTTTGTTGTGTGTGTGTGTGTGTGTGTGTCTCTTACTATCCACTCAATGTGCACTGAGGCCTGAGACATCCCCACACACTGTGTTGTCCTCTGATCGTAAATCTCTCCATTTTGCTCTCCAATAAACCTTTTCCAGTCCTGCTTTTCTTTCCTGTGTCTTCATTTATTCAGCTTTTTTTCCTGATTCTATTCGCATCAGCAAGACCCGAGGTTTGGGTTTACTCTGGCAGGGACGTTTTTTCCCCCTTCGTATACAATATGTGCGCTTGCTTTTTATCTAATCGTCTATGGAATGTACTCAGCAATGAAGACTTCTAAACAAGCCTTGAAATGGAAAATCATTGAAAATGACTGTGAAAATTATTATTATTACTATGTACAGTAATTACGTTTTTTAATTTAGAGTCAACTTCACGTTTCCTGTTTTTTTCCCCCCCTTTCTTTTTGTATTGCTAATATTCTGGAAACAACATATACTCTATTTATCCAATTTACAAACTTCCAAAGACTTTATTGAATCGATTCACTAAAAATAAAGCTAAAGGCACAAAAATGTAAAAGTCCATCCAGATGGTGAGAATATGAGTATTTTGGAAGAATTAATAGGAAGCTGCTGTTTTATTCAGGAAAGTACTTTTTAGTAATTAGAGACATAAGGTTGTTTAACATCAGTCTTTTTAAATTAGAAAACAAAAACATGTTTTTTTGCCATTTGTTGTTTCTGTGTGATATTTCCCTGTTTAATAGCAGCCAGGAAGCAAACTGAGATGAATTGCTCATCCTTGTCTAACCTGCATTTTATATAATGAATCTCATCACATCTGCATTTGTCAGACTGGAAATAAGACATTAGACTTTATTTTGTTTGTAGCCTCAATGATTGTGGTTATTTTGTTATATTTTAATGATCGGATAAATGCAGTGTTTTGTACCAAAGTAATATCATCTTGGGACTTGAGTTTATTTAAGTGATAAATGTGTTGCCTTTTTATTATAATATATAATTAATAGACCAGTCAGGTCTGCTCTGATGGAGAAGAAGAAAAGACAGTGAAATGTCTTTTTCTGACTTCCGCCATTAATCTAAAAAAAATATATATATTACATCTTGGAATGTTTGTATGAGAACCTGAGCTCACACAAATACAGTCTCTGTACACAGGTTGTCAAAATGTATACATGGATTAATGTGTATATCAGACAGGAAATTATCTATTCTGCACTTTATTCATTATGTTATTGACAAAACTGCATTTGAAACAACTTTTAAAGAAAACACATTACTGAATGGTCTTGGATCTTTGCTAAAACTTCATATTCTTAACTTCACTCTCTTTTTATTGCAGAGGCGTCATTTGGTTGTGGCACTCGCCAGGAATAATGACTGTAAAAAGATGCATTTTTTAGTAGAATAACGTCTGAAGCATATTTGTCCACTCACATGTTGAGAGTGTTTGGTATTTGAGAAACATCCCTTTAAGGTACATGAGAAACAGCCTATTTCAGGAAGTAGCTCAATCTGAAGGCTAATTTCATGCATTAACAGTGCTCTGAGGTTGTTTTCTTTGCCTTTAACAGAAATGACGCCACTGCTTTTACGGCAGCCTGTTGTGTAGCTTCTTATATCTCGATAAAAGATAAATAAAAAGAAAAGAAAAAACTACGCGATGTGACCCCTGGATCGCAGCAGTGAGAGACGAGACGGCGAGCGTGCATAGGTCCGTTCTTTATTATAATGTGAGAAAACAGCAGAACAAAATGAGCTCAGCTGTTGTCTCACTGGCTGCAGATAATGAGCTGAGTGAGTAGTTTAGGAGGAGGAGGAGGAGGAAACACACACACACACACACACACACACACACACACACACACACACACACACACACACACACACTTCTCACCTCCTATGAGCATGGTGCAGATGGAGAAGATCTTCTCCGAGTCCGTGTTGGCCGACACGTTCCCGAACCCCACACTGGTGAGGCTGCTCAGAGCGAAGTAGAGCGACGTCACGTAGCTGCTGCGCATGGAGGGGCCGCCGCCGATGACCCCCGCCCCCGGCCCCGCCCCCCCCGCCGCCGCCGCCGCCTCGCTCCCCGACGCGTTCCCGTAGTACTGGCTGGAGTTCCAGGAGCCCTGGCCCCCGACCTCTGACCCCGACGCGTTCCACTGGCCGCTGCCGTTGGGCGGCAGGCTGCTGGCCGTGGTGTGGAGCAGCGTCGTCAGTGGCGACAGGAAGTATGGGGTACCCAGACGCTTGGCGAGCTCATGGAGCCAACCTGTTAGAGAGAGAGAGGGAGAGAGGGAGGGGGATTTTTAACCATGAGATAAGAGTGTGTCCTGGCATAATTTAACACCTTCCAACACAGAGGGTTAATCCCAGAGCTACAGGAGGTCGTGACCTGAATGTCATGTGTGTGTGTGTGTGTGTGTGTGTGTGTGTGTGTGTGTGTGTGTGTGTGTGTGTGTGTGTGTGTGTGTGTGTGTGTGTGTGTGCGGCTGTTTGTTTATTTGGCCAGGCACCTCATGGGAGAATAGTTTTGCAGAGTGGTGCTACGAACCCTCTGAACAGTGTAACCACAGCCAGAACCCTGCAGGCAAACTCCAGTAATAATCACACGTCTGCTTACAACTATAAAGCACTGTGTCATAAACTATTTACTGACTGTTTGCTGCTCATTAATGATAAATCGGAGATAAGCATGAATTAAAATAGATGCATTTATATAATGCTACTTTGTGCACACAAAGCTAAATAGCTAAATATGTCCTATACTGTCAATCGCTTGGTAGCAGGGATCCAAATCTCTGAGGAAAGCTGTCACCAGTCTATATTTTTTTTATTCAACACTACAAACAGTAATCGCTCCGCTCAGTAAATTCAACACATGAAAATTCTATGACTTGAAAAGTGGGGAAAAATGTGCTTCATTTTCAAAGTAAGGAGAAAGGGCAGAAAACTCTGGAGGAGGAAGGATCAGGGCCTTTGAGAAGAAGCGATCAGCCGATCCTCAGGGTGCAGAATCAGAAAAACAGAGACATCAGGACAGGGAGTATGAATTCTACAACGTGGACACACCTGTCCACTGATCTCCGGCATCACACCTTTCAGGGAAGCAGCTTTGACTCCTCCGTGTCTGTCTATGTGTGGGAAACCCACTGAGAACATCCACTGCATCACTAATCAGCTCCAGGATGAAGTCTGCATCTCTGCAATAATTTTATATGTATTCTAAACTCTTAATCGTAACCTGGAAAAGCAAAAACATCATACATTGGGTTAAAAAAAGCCTCTCTGCCTCTGTCCAAGGTGCTGATTTCTCCTCCTTGTGATCTGTCCGTGGTCCTGAACTCCTACTCTCATCACACCACCACTTTAAAAGAGGAACTTCAGTGATTTTCAATCCATTTGCAGGTATTGTGGAATCCTACTACTATATAGCTCCACTGCCGATGAATAATAAAGCCTTCAGAGGCCCCAGGGGGGGGGCTGTGTGGAAAATTCTGAGATGTGGAGTTTGACAGAAGTGAGCTTCCCACATCTCTGCAGACTGCTGCTTATATTCCTGCCTCGGGGCTGCATTAGCTTTTACTAGAATAACACATTGGAATATCCAAACAAACGGGTTACGACGTGGGTAATGTGGGAATCAGATTTTGACAAGGAACAATACGTTGATTAAATATATATATATATATATATATATATATATATATATATATATATATATATATATATATATATATATATATATATATATATATATATATATATACATATATAGGATATATTTTATGCATTGATCATATCCATTGATTTGCATGTTTTTTTTAACTCTCCATCCTGAGTCCATTTATGAGAGAGAGGAAAACCAAATTCTCACATCTGATTGGACCACAAGAAAGAGGGTGGGGCTTAATATGTTAATGACGGTCATCCAGGTGATCTTATTCTTGCGGAGTTGTGGGAAAAAAAAAAGTAACTGGACTTCTTAGTTTGTTTGAAGACGCTTTACCATCAAGGTAAAAAAAAGAAATGGAATTTTCATTTCATCAGGCCTTCACCTACGAGGAGCCTCCACAGAGCCCTGAGTTCTGGTGTGGGACGTCATGAAGGAGAAAGAAGCATCAAAAGTCCACAGAAGTTCTCACAGATACTTCAATCAGCTGACCTAGCAAGTACCTTGAAAAACTGCGTGCAGGAGTACTGAGGAGTACTGCTGCTGCATCAGCCCAGTGAGCTCAGAGAAAATATTGATTCTTCTTGGAGTTTCTTCTGCTTACTAAACTTTGTTAACCGAATCAACAGAAGAAAAATCAGTATTCACTTCACTTTTAGTTCCTAAAACTTATATTGTTGCAACATGCAGTACTGTTATGTAATAAATATTCAGCCACTACTTCACACTGCGCACTCTGAAGTGTTTACCTTTAAACAGCCATTTACAATACAAGTTCTTTAGAAATCGCCTCAGGGACAAGTTGATGTGAAGCAAGAGGGAGGGAGAAGGAGAGAAATGAGTAAGATTACCCTGAGAAGAGAAAAGGCTGAGGAATCATCATTATGTTTCCCTGACATCTCGCACTATTCAGCTTTTTTACGAGCTAGTTTTCTGACTCAGGGACATGTCTTTGTGCTTAAGTGATGAAGACACACAGTTAATGGTGTTAACCCGAATTCAGACTCAAAAGGATTCATGTTTGCCTTCTTGTAAAATGTGTGTGTGCGTGTTTACGGGTTCATCAGGTGAGGATTTTATGACACCTGCAGGATTTGAGGTTGAAGAGTGACAGATAATTTGTTGAATACCAACAAAGCGGCGTCTTATTAAAAGCATCGGTTGACTGATGTGATGTAACAGCGACGCGAGGCCGTCTGCTCCTTCACACGAGGGAAACACGACTACTGACACTGATCTCTGCTGATGTGCAAGTCTTTGGTGCAGCATCAGGGAGGATTTTTTAGTAAAATCTACCTGTAGTCAGTTCAAATCATGGAGCAGCGCTGCTGTCAGATAAGATGTAATCTGCATTTAGGAACCCTGAAATGATTTCCTGTGTAATTGAGATGATTGATAGAGTATCTTATCTGACTGATGCTGAAGACTTCTCAGTATCGCCCCTTTTGGTGCCTGTTACTGGCCGGATATTTACTGCACAGTGCATTCACAGTGACAATTAGAAATTGTGATAATAAAAAAAAAAAAACTCGTCCTGAGGAGTGCACGGTTTACCGTAAATACCTAATAGCAACATTTTATGCGTCTGATTTAAGTCATGTAGCTACTGAAATATTCCCCACCATCTTTTACTAAAATAATTAATACAGAAAATGAAATATTTGAGGCTTGAGCCGTCAGTCAGTCAGTCAAATAAAGTGAGCTTCCCTCTTTTAGCTTCAAATACTCTTAAATATACATGTGCACAGAAAGAAGACCGTGGATTTGTGCCCCTTCACTTACATTGAAAATCCACTATAAAGAGCTCTCCTAAACACGCAGAGTAATTTGTTCAATTTTTAATTTAATTCATCGGGGAACCTGCCTATTGTTGACCAAAGTGCTGAGCAAGCTTAACGTACAAAAGGAGAGAAGCTGTAGTAAGTGGTGTGTCTTTTCTGTGTGGGTGAGGAGGGAAGAGAGGCAGTGCACACTAACCAATGTCCCACGAGCCGGGACTTTCAATCTCCCTGCAGCCGATGAAGTACCAGACGCAGGCCATCCAGTGGGCCAGCAGGGCGAACATGGACATGAGCAGGGTCAGGACCACGGCGCTGTACTGGGAGTAACGCTCCAGCTTCTGCAGCAGGCGCAGCAGACGCAGCAGACGCACCGTCTTCAACAGGTGGACCCCGAAGTACTGGGGAGGCAGGAACGGCACAGCGCGACGTTACGAGCGTTTAGACACGTCACGTGTTCACTTCTCGAGTAATACAAAATAAAATGTTTAGATATTCTGTATTTAAGAACAATAAAAGGCTTTCTGTTTCTATTTAACAAAAACATGTAAATCAACTGAGTGTTGTGTATCTTTATTCCAAAGTTGGGAAATGACCTATACCTTCCTATTCATGCACGTATACACTAAGATTTTCCTCAAAATGTGAAAATTACCTTCATTGTGTTATTTTGTTGAAATTATTTAATTGTGTTATTTCAAGTTATTGCATGAAATTAATTCATCTAACTC
>JAYKQN010000001.1:1755000-1797500 GCA_036785175.1 Eupleurogrammus muticus | reverse complement strand
ATGAATAATAAATAAATAAAAACACTTGTAAAAAAAGAAATGAAAATCACTTATTTAGTCAGACAGTGGTTTAAAGAGCTGCCATGTTCTGACCTTGGCTCAGCCTTCACTGAAAATTGGTTTTAATTAAGATTAGTGATAATTTTCGAAGCACACAAACTGTGAGTTGATTAATTCAATACCTTCCAGCGAGCCTCTTATTCATTCAGCACAACCGAGGGTAATCCTAACGGTGGACATTTTTTTTTGGTGCCTTCAAGGACACGCCGACATCTGGGTTTTAGACCAGAACTTGTAAATGCAGAACTTTGGACTCACTTTTCTAAACTACACGTTCTCAATCAAAGAGCTAAAACATCTTGGAGATGCAGTTAATTCATAAAAAGCGTATTTTTTAACACAAATGGACAAATGCAATCCACTAGAGCAGACTGAGCGAACGCATTGACAAACACGTTGCCCTGTTAGCTCTAACAAATGGGATATCGACTGACAGGAGTCCGTCATTTAACTGTGGGTGGCTAGTATAATTTCATTGCCGAAGTTTATTGATGGAGGGTTTGTATTCACTCTTTTCCCATTAAGGCAAATTGCCCATTGAAGAGCATTCATAGAAGGAGACAAAAAGGCCCATTGTTTTCTAGAAAATGAGTTAGCGTTGAGACATAATGGTCTTTTGTAAATGGCTCGTATCATTTGGCCGCTGTGCATGCGGCATTTGAAGCTCGTGCGGCGGCTGATGAGCCGCTCGGATACAGGCTCGTGTTGCCGAGTTTGGGTCATTATGTGTCGTTAATCACCGAGCGCCGTAATCAACCTGAACGAATGCTCAGGTGTGTCCTGGAGGGGGGAACTGTAATTGGCTCGTGTGTTTTCATTAAAGAGTCACGTCTCTCACCTAAAATAAACAGGATCTCCACCAGGATGTCGCTGACGCTGGGCGGGCTCCGCGGGGCACCACCGCCGCCGCCGCCGCCGCCGCCCTCGTCCCGCCCCCCCACCACGGTGAAGCACACGTTGTACGGCACGGTGACGGCCACGTAGAAGGTCGCCAGCAGGATCAGCCAATCCCAGCCGGCCTTGAAGGTGCCGTAGTGGAGCAGGATGAAGCGCGACTTCTGGATGGCGGCCACCTTGTACTCCGGGATCGGAGGCTTCTCTCCAAACATGTTCTGGGTAGTGACAGGACGAGGGATGGTAAATCGAAATTATTTACTGGGTATACACTTTGACATTTACTATAAATACTTGTAGAAAATTGATATAAAGTTGAAAACGTAGTTGCAGGCTCCTGAAAACTTGACCTTTGACCTTTTAACCCATGTAAACCCACAGTGACACCAGTGAAACTTTAGTTTCAGCTTTATGTCTAAATTTAACTCATTAAGTCCCAAAGTGACATATACTAATCATCCTAATATGGAATATGTTTACCACTAATGTCCAATGTTAGATATTGTGTCAAAATACAGATCTTTGGGAATAAAAATTATTATTCTAATAAAAAAAACTTTAGAAATGTGTTCTATGTGGCCCACTTGGTCTGTGGGGTAACGCACATTATTTTCCTTTAAGGATAAATGGTTCTGAGTTCTTATGGGTTAAATAAGGAGTTTCTAAAAAAGTCTGGATTCAGCAGTCATGTGTGGACGTAAAAAAAAAAAAAATCACAATTTCTTGTCAACATGGTTTGACGTCACACCGACAGTAAAATGGTCTGTATTAACATGTTCTTCAATTAAAAAAAATAGTAAGTATTGGAATAATAATAATAATAATAAAGCTTAAAAAATGATTCCTATTCTAATCCCTGAATAAATGCAGGATTTTAACTTGTACGGATGGGAATATTTGTTTTATCATCAGCTAAATCCTTTTATCCAGGAGTCAAATTACTTCTTTTGACCTCCATGCCATCTGTCTTTGCTGCAGAAAACCCACACAAAGTATTAAAGGTCCAATATGTATGTGTATCATATGGTGTAATTATATACAAGTCTATACTGTAGGTGATATAGCACTGTTCAATACAAAATAATAATTACATGTGGCAGTGTGGCGGGTGAAATACGTCAAATTTCAAAATGCAAAATCACTACTTAGTGCAAACCAACGCAGATTCTCTCACGTTGTTGAGCTTGAGCTTGCTCTTGTCTTGTTTCTGCAGGTGTCCCGACAGGTGATAGAGCACCGCTCTGCTGCGGCGCCGGTTGGCGTTGAACCCGGGGGGGCGGGTCACCTGATGCACCTCCAGACCCGTCTCCTCGTCTGTGGAGGAAAAGCACACACACACACACACACACACACACACACACACACACACACACACACACACACACACACACACACACACACACACACACACACACACACACACACACACACACACACTCTGATTAAGAGCTTTCTATCAAACTAATACCCATTTCACGGCCTATTTCACAGACCTACCAGCAAAGAAAAACATTTTCTTTTTCAAATTTGTTCATTTATTTGTGTATTAAATGCACACTATGCCCCTATAAAACATGTTTTTGTTCTTATTATGTTTATTAAATGCATACTACGCCCCTATAAAACATTTTCTTGTTCTTTATTTGTGTATTAAATGCACACTATGCCTCTATAAAACGTATTTTTGTTATTTATATCTGTAATAAATGCACACTATGCCTCTATAAAACATTTTTTTATTCATTTATATGTGTATTAAATGCACACTATGCCTCTATAAAACATGTTTTGTTTATTTATATGTGTATTAAATGCATACTATGCCTCTATAAAATGTATTTTTGTTATTTATATCTGTATTAAATGCACACTATGCCTTATAAAACATGTTTTTGTTATTTATATCTGTGTTAAATGCACACTATGCCTCTATAACAATTTTTTTGTTCATTTATATGTGTATTAAATGCACACTATGCCTCTATAAAACATGTTTTTGTTATTTATATGTGTATTAAATGCACACTATGCCCCTATAAAACATTTTTTTATTCATTTATATGTGTATTAAATGCACACTATGCCCCTATAGAACATTTTTTGGTATTTATATGTGTATTAAATGCACACTATGCCCCTATAAAACATGTTTTGTTTATTATATGTGTATTAAATGCACACTATGCCTCTATAAAACATGTTTTGTTTATTTATATGTGTATTAAATGCACACTATGCCCCTATAGAACATTTTTTCACCAAAACTTCACCTGCAGTATTTAGGGAATTGTGAACATGATGTACTACAGCAAACAGAATGATAAAAATGTCCATTAATGGACCTTTAGTGAATATTTTCAAGTACTAAATGCATACTCAGTCCATATAAATACGTTTTCATCAAAACCCATAGTAGTTAGGGTAATGTTTGGCAAACTGTTTATTTCTGGTGAACATTTTTCTTTAATCAATTCATACTGAAACGTGGAACTTGCAGACGGCCCCTTTAACATGAACTACAACCAATGACGGTAGATTGGTTTAAATCACAAGGGAAGTTGACGGTGGCATTATAGAAGACATACAAAACACATTAAACCAAACATCAGGCCAATATCCAATAATCATACAACTTCGATTGGTTCCTGAAGTAAATTATAGTGATTACTTCTAGCAGAACAGAATAATAGTGGTTGATGAATCAAACTTTTAAGGAGAATTTAATACAGAGAAGTTATGAACTGCACAGATTTTCAAGATCCAGATATCAACACTTTTCCAAGTCTTTTTAGGGAATTACTTCTAAATGTATTAATTCAATGCTTTTAAGACTTTTAGGATCCTGCAGGAACCCTGTTTAACCCTGCACCATGTCTTAATATCTACCTCCAACCCACAGACTCAGACAGGTCAGAACCTCTGGTTGTGTTGTAAACGTACTGCTCGAGTTTCTGTGTAAATATTTGATCTTATGTTGACCTGCTGTCTGAACGCATTTTTCAGGTGTTTAAAAGTAGAATTTGATCATTCGAGTTGACAGATCAAACTAGAACTCTTACAGCATCTCATTCCTTACATCATTTGTTTGTCACTAAATTATTAAGAAAAGCATGAAGCCATGAAGAAAAAGTTGTTTGCAAAAGAAAGTAGAAAACAGAACAGAAGGTGGATTAAGTGACTTGTTTTTGTACTGTTATTTCACTCCATTTCCACTTTACATTTCCTATCATGATTCCCCCTGTCTGTCCATAAAATGACGTCATGCCGTGGCCAGTAGCCGCCTCTGTAACCAAATCATTTTCATTCTCAGCCGGCAAATTCGATTTATTCATGGTATCTAGGATGGATTTTCAAATAGGTCAATCGGTGTGCGGGGAAACTAAGCGTTGTTGCTGGAACTCTCTTTCTCTGTGCATGTGGAGGTTTATGCTTCAGGCTCACCTGGCCAGTCTCACCTGGGTATTTAACGCTGCAAATCAGGCAGCGTCAGACACATGAGACAAATGAATTTCCACACAACCGCCCTCTCATGCATCAATTGAAGATTTTGTAGAGACATAGCAGACAAAGTAAAATGTTTTTTTTTTTTAAGTGGTAAGAACCCTGTTATTAATCATATGGGTCATAGTAGTAAGTACAGAAAAACAAATTATATGTTTGGTTTGTTGATGATGATTTTAAAATTCTTTTTACAGTCAAAAGAATTTACCTTAGAAAAATAAGATCCGACAGCAATAAGACTTTATAACACACTGTAGTCACTTTTCCTCCACTCATCACTTTTCTCTACACACACACCCTGCAACTTAAGTATGCATTAGCTATGTATGTGTACATGTGTGTATGTGCGTGGATATATATGTGCGTATATATATGCAAATATGTAAATATGTATGTACGTGCATGTATGTATGTATATATGCTTTGCTTATGCATACTTTTTTCTTGCTATTTATTAGTATTTTTCTCCATTCTTATGTCCATAATGCATACTGTGTATGCAGATCAACAAATTCTACAAATTTTGTACATAGTGTTGTGTAATTTTATTTGTTATAGCTTTTATTTTCTTTAGCTTTTATTTTCTTTTTCTTTACTCTGTACGCTGCAGTAACAAGCAAATTTCCCTGTTGTGGGATCAATAAAGTCTATCTTATATTATCTCTTTATTTTGGCTGAAAAGACCACTAAGAAGGCCTCAATTTACATTGATGTCAAGACAATAATACAGGAAATGTAGGAAATAAAAGTTAATAAAAAACAAGCAAAAAAAACAAAGAGTTAAATCATTAGAGTGAAATAAAAAGCATTTTTGAACATCTGTAATGATTCTAATGGTAAAGATTCTAATTATATGATTTAAAAAATTTTTTTTTATGATTTTACCAACCTCAGTCCCAACCAATGGAATGCAGAGCAAAAAACATTACGTGGTCGAGTGCCAATATTGTGTAAAGATATAAATGCATTTCTGTTTCTTATAGGGTATGTATGAGTTGTTATCCTTTAGTTTCTTGCCTGTTTGGACTGATCAAGTGTTATAATTAAACCCCCTGTGCAGTAAATGCAGGAGTTATTAGGTTATGGCGCTTGAATCAATCAACGATTGATTTGCATCTCGGTGGTTGGTGTGCTCGTCGTGTTGTATGAAATCTTGTTTGCCTACAGACGAAGAAGCCTCATCACGCGGCTAGAAAAGGTGTGGATGATCCAATGAAAACGGAAGAAATGACAAATATAAATACTTTTTTCTAAAGAGGAAACGTCTGTTAAAAACACAATTTTTTGGGTTGCACTTGATGGAAAATGGAAAAAAACACGCACCAGGTGTATGTACATCAGGAATAACGTCTCCTGCTGATAGTCGAACAGCTGCTTCGAGCTTCGTGTGGGATTTGTTCTACTCTGCCAGGAACAAATGTGTGCGACACCCTGAGATAACATCATCCCAGGTTCCCTGTGAGTAGTAACTTCTATGTCTTTCAGTGGCATGCACAGACTTTTTGAAGGGCAGGGCTAATAGGGAAAAAGGCACATGGCATGTCTTTGCCACTGAAGAGCACACTTAAGCATGCATATCGGATCCTCTCACACATTCTTGAGGGCATTTCAGCATGCATTTGGGTTAGTTTGGGACACGTTTTTCAATAACTGGGTAACGAGGAGGTGAACACACCACGCTGCCACTGCTGCCTTTTGTTTTGAGGCCTCATCCTAAGCTTCCTGTTATGTAACAGATGTTCTATGAGGCCTTTAAATGAAGAAATGAAGAGGAGTGTAATGACAAAAAGAACGAGAGAAGTGGTGTGTGTGTGTGTTTAAACTGCTGAACATTCCCTCCATTGATTTGAGAAGAATAAAAGACTCGTCTGACAAAAATCCATATGGAAGCCTAATGAAGCCGAGATACCATGAGAACAATGTGAGGATAATACAAGTGTGACTTTGCATTGCAAAGTGGGCCCATAATAACTCGATTGGTGTGTAAAACCCAGTCAGTGAAATGCATGAAAGCAAGCTTTAATCATTTCAGCATCGGCAAGGTAATAAGAGTCTGATTCAGCCAAATGAGAGTGGAGGAAAATTGGGTAAGTGATTTCAAGCCACCAGGAAGCATTACAGACAGCGGCACTGAAAGCCAATATGTATTAAAAGAAAAAGGAAAAATTAAACCCTCCACTTCACATTAGTCTTGATTACTCTGCGTCTCACTGTCTCCACACGTTCGCCTTTTAACTCTCAGACTCTTTGTAGTGAACTGGCTCGTGTCAGCAACGGGATGTTTAAAACCAGGAAGTGTGTTCAGGTGTTTAATGAGAGCAGATCAGGTGGGGAACAAGTGTCGCCCTACTTCTAAGCAAGTTGTACTCCCTAAATAAATTATTTCTAAATAAAATATATAGTTGAAATTAATCTAGCCGTTTTTACTTTTGAAATAATACACACCGCGTCATGAATAATAATGAGAGACTAATGCTGAAGGCCAATCACAAACAGGCTTGTTGCAGACACGGAGCCACCGGCTCTGGAAAACAGATAAACGCATGTGATTAATTAATTTCTATTTTAAGCCGTGACTGTGTCTTACAGCAGATAATTATAGCCAAGGTGATATTATCAATGTCCCCCCGCTGGTGTCCCCCACAGCAATGAGACCGCGGGGGGGGGGGCACACCAGCGGGACACCGACAACATCACCCCGCTGCCTCATTGCTGCGGAAATACAAAATGTCACATTTTCAGAGCTGTGAACGCCTCGCGGTGATTTGGTTTCTGGGATTTATGGCTCTCATGTTTTTCCGTGTGCATTTTATTACACGACAGCCATTAATATTAATGTTAGATTCAAATTACCAAGACATTTATTTAATCAGGGGGGGTGTTTACTCTGGGGAGCAGATGCAGGATGAAAACAAAAAGATTAGAATTATTAATTATTTATTTGTTAATTGATGTCTAATTATAATTAGCAGTAACTGCAGCAGCTCACTTTAAATCCTGGTTTTATAACGGTGTAAACTCAGCGTTATAGTGGTGTAAACTCAGTGTTATAACGGTGTAAACTCAGTGTTAGAACGGTGTATACTCAGTGTTTTAGTGGTGTAAACTCAGTGTTAGAGCGGTGTAAACTCAGTGTTAATGGTGTAAACTCAGTGTTAGAGCGGTGTAAACTCAGTGTTAATGGTGTAAACTCAGTGTTAGAGCGGTGTAAACTCAGTGTTAGAGCGGTGCAAACTCAGCGTTAGAACGGTGCAAACTCAGTGTTAGAGCGGTGTAAACTCAGTGTTAATGGTGTAAACTCAGTGTTAGAGCCGTGTAAACTCAGTGTTAATGGTGTAAACTCAGTGTTATAACGGTGTAAACTCAGTGTTAGAACGGTGTAAACTCAGTGTTAGAGCGGTGTAAACTCAGTGTTAGAGCGGTGTAAACTCAGTGTTAGAACAGTGTAAACTCAGCGTTAGAACGGTGCAAACTCAGTGTTATAACGGTGTAAACTCAGTGTTAATGGTGTAAACTCAGTGTTATAATGGTGTAAACTCAGTGTTATAATGGTGTAAACTCAGTGTTAGAACGGTGTAAACTCAGTGTTAGAGCGGTGTAAACTCAGTGTTAAAACAGTGTAAACTCAGTGTTATAGTGGTGTAAACTCAGTGTTATAATGGTGTAAACTCAGTGTTATAATGGTGTAAACTCAGTGTTAGAACGGTGTAAACTCAGTGTTAGAGTGGTGTAAACTCAGTGTTATAGTGGTGTAAACTCAGTGTTAAAACGGTGTAAACTCAGTGTTATAGTGGTGTAAACTCAGTGTTAAAACGGTGTAAACTCAGTGTTATAGTGGTGTAAACTCAGTGTTAAAACAGTGTAAACTCAGTGTTATAGTGGTGTAAACTCAGTGTTAAAACGGTGTAAACTCAGTGTTATAGTGGTGTAAACTCAGTGTTAAAACGGTGTAAACTCAGTGTTATAGTGGTGTAAACTCAGTGTTATAGTGGTGTAAACTCAGTGTTAGAGCGGTGTAAACTCAGTGTTAAAACGGTGTAAACTCAGTGTTATAGTGGTGTAAACTCAGTGTTATAGTGGTGTAAACTCAGTGTTAAAACGGTGTAAACTCAGTGTTATAGTGGTGTAAACTCCATGTTATAATGGTGTAAACTCAGTGTTAGAGCGGTGTAAACTCAGTGTTATAGTGGTGTAAACTCAGTGTTATAGTGGTGTAAACTCAGTGTTAGAGCGGTGTAAACTCAGTGTTATAGTGGTGTAAACTCAGTGTTATAGTGGTGTATACTCAGTGTTATAGTGGTGTAAACTCCATGTTATAATGGTGTAAACTCAGTGTTAATGGTGTATACTCAGTGTTATAGTGGTGCAAACTCAGTGTTAGAACGGTGTAAACTCAGTGTTATAATGGTGTAAACTCAGCGTTATAATGGTGTAAACTCAGTGTTAGAGCGGTGTAAACTCAGTGTTAGAGCGGTGTAAACTCCATGTTATAATGGTGTAAACTCAGTGTTATAATGGTGTAAACTCAGCGTTATAATGGTGTAAACTCAGTGTTAGAGCGGTGTAAACTCAGTGTTAGAGCGGTGTAAACTCCATGTTATAATGGTGTAAACTCAGTGTTAGAACGGTGTAAACTCAGCGTTAGAGCGGTGTAAACTCCATGTTATAATGGTGCAAACTCAGCGTTAGAGCGGTGCAAACTCAGTGTTATAGTGGTGTAAACTCAGTGTTAGAGCGGTGTAAACTCAGTGTTAGAGCGGTGTAAACTCAGTGTTAGAGCGGTGTAAACTCAGTGTTAGAGCGGTGTAAACTCAGTGTTAGAGCGGTGTAAACTCAGTGTTAGAGCGGTGTAAACTCAGTGTTAGAGCGGTGTAAACTCAGTGTTAGAACAGTGTAAACTCAGTGTTAGAGCGGTGTAAACTCAGTGTTAGAGCGGTGTAAACTCAGTGTTAGAGCGGTGTAAACTCAGTGTTAGAATGGTGTAAACTCAGTGTTAGAGCGGTGTAAACTCAGTGTTAGAATGGTGTAAACTCAGTGTTAGAGCGGTGTAAACTCAGTGTTAGAGCGGTGTAAACTCAGTGTTAGAGCGGTGTAAACTCAGTGTTAGAATGGTGTAAACTCAGTGTTAGAGCGGTGTAAACTCAGTGTTAGAATGGTGTAAACTCAGTGTTAGAGCGGTGTAAACTCAGTGTTAGAGCGGTGTAAACTCAGTGTTAGAATGGTGTAAACTCAGTGTTAGAATGGTGTAAACTCAGTGTTAGAATGGTGTAAACTCAGTGTTATAATGGTGCAAACTCAGTGTTAGAGCGGTGTAAACTCAGTGTTAGAATGGTGTAAACTCAGTGTTAGAGCGGTGTAAACTCAGTGTTAGAGCGGTGTAAACTCAGTGTTAGAGCGGTGTAAACTCAGTGTTAGAGCGGTGTAAACTCAGTGTTAGAGCGGTGTAAACTCAGTGTTAGAGCGGTGTAAACTCAGTGTTAGAGCGGTGTAAACTCAGTGTTAGAGCGGTGTAAACTCAGTGTTAGAACGGTGTAAACTCAGTGTTAGAGCGGTGTAAACTCAGTGTTAGAGCGGTGTAAACTCAGTGTTAGAGCGATGTAAACTCAGTGGTAGAGCGGTGTAAACTCAGTGTTAGAGCGGTGTAAACTCAGTGTTAGAACGGTGTAAACTCAGTGTTAGAGCGGTGTAAACTCAGTGTTAGAGCGGTGTAAACTCAGTGTTAGAGCGGTGTAAACTCAGTGTTAGAACGGTGTAAACTCAGTGTTAATGGTGTAAACTCAGTGTTAGAGCGGTGTAAACTCAGTGTTAGAACGGTGTAAACTCAGTGTTAGAACGGTGTAAACTCAGTGTTAGAGCGGTGTAAACTCAGTGTTAGAACGGTGTAAACTCAGTGTTAGAACGGTGTAAACTCAGTGTTAGAACGGTGTAAACTCAGTGTTAGAGCGGTGTATACTCAGGGTTAGAGCGGTGTAAACTCAGTGTTAGAGCGGTGTAAACTCAGTGTTTGAGCGGTGTAAACTCAGTGTTAGAGCGGTGTAAACTCAGTGTTAGAACGGTGTAAACTCAGTGTTAGAGTGGTGTAAACTCAGTGTTAGAGCGGTGTAAACTCAGTGTTAGAGCGGTGTAAACTCAGTGTTTGAGCGGTGTAAACTCAGTGTTAGAACGGTGTAAACTCAGTGTTAGAACGGTGTAAACTCAGTGTTAGAGCGGTGTATACTCAGGGTTAGAGCGGTGTAAACTCACCCGTGTCAGGTCCATGCTCTGGGTCCTGGTCCCTCTTCTTGTCCGTGATGTCCTTGTGGGACACGAGGAACAGAACCACCTCGCCCTTCTCATTCTTAATGGGGACAATGTCCAGGAGACACCAGAACTGTGCCCCTTGGAGAGAAATCAAATACAAAATGTGCAGTCAGCGCTAAAGCACATTAGGTAAAACTCATCTTATGGAATATTATAGGCTCTTTGCACATAACTCTTGCCACGTCGGGAATTGTCCAGTCATAGAAACAATAACGCTTTTCTACAAGTCTATATTCTTTAGAAGTTTGTGGCTTATGTTAGAAAAAGGTCTGCTACTAAATTGTCTGTATTCATACATTCATGTGATAATTTATCACTATTTGTAAGTGAGCAAAATCTGTTTTTAGTCAGGTCAACCACTGCCCTAAATTGACAATGCATCTAATCCTAATTTCTAATCCTGATTTTCAAATCTTGTGAACACTACTACACTACCCATCACTATACACTAACCACCCCCTCCCCCATTCATTTCCAGCTCAAATGAGCCAATCAGAGGAGAGGATCAATTAACATTAATGAGATTAATGAGAAAAAATATCAACCTGGTATGTCTAGAACTGCAGAGAGCAGCTTGAGTGAGGAGGTGTAAAACTATAATGAGACCACAACTATATCTTGTTTGGAATATCAACACTCCAACTAAAACCCATGAACGGTGTATAATATAGGACGTTTAACGCAAGGTACAAATGCTCTTTGAAAGCATTAAATGATTTAACTCTATATTCAATAAACATTACAGTATGTCCTTCTACCTCTAAATGTTTCAGTAATGTTTTTACTTCATATTTATTTCCGTGCAGTCATTGCCGTGTAACTAAGAGCCAGCGTATCGTAAAGCCCGATGACATGAATATCTTATGAGTGTGTACTCAGTGGATTAAATGCCATTTAAAATTTGTGCCCCGGGCTTTGTTGGAAAGAACCGCAGTAATCCTGAGTGAGGGAAAGTGGATATGAATGTGTTTATTATTTTCCCTGTGCCCCGGAGAGGCGTCTAGATGCTCGTGTGTGCTAATAAAAGCTTCTAATTTGTAATTTACATGTTTTTTTTTTTATTTTTTTGTTTTGAGGAACCAACTTTCATTACGCACGTCGTTATAAGCTGATATCAGGAGGAGCAGATGTGTCCGTGTCTGTCTTCCATCTCTCGGCCTGCGTGACTCACTCTTTTTTTTTTGTACTTTATTTGTAAAGTCGGCTTCTGCCTCTTTTCGTCCTCCTCCCTTAAACATATTTTAACCTTTTATCAGAAATCACAGCTTTGATTTATAAATAGACTGGATGATTTTCTCCGTCTCACACCACTAATCATCACACTCAACATTGTCCTTTTCTTCTTCTTATTTATTTTTTAATCTCTTATCTCTTTCAGCTTATTTAAAAGCACCAAGTGCACAAAACCCGGTGAATGCACTCGATATTACAAATTTCAGATTTTCATCAGCTTTGTTTAAAAATCACAATCTGTCTGACTGACACAAAAAACGGAACTCTCAGTACAACCACGTCTGATCTGCTGATCTGCTGCAGGTGTTTGGGGATTAAGAGTTTTGCTCAAGGGTAATTCAGTTGTCCTGATACAAGGAAAAACTGTTCATAACAATTGAAAAAAAAAAAAACATTACATGAATATTATCTTGTCCCAGACCGACTCATAATTTTAGAAATGATTAATTTTCACCACGAAGCTCATTGTGCTTTTTCATTAAATGTGATGAGATGGAAATCCTCAGTTTGTGGCCTAATTACACAACTGGAGGTCACAAACCAACACACGTGTACAGCAGCACACACACACACACAGCGTGTTATTTTAGCTCTAATTTAAAATATACAAGTGTTTTGGACCTTTTTCTCTCCGAGGAAACACAACTGGAAAGTTTATTCCTAGATCAGATGTTCTACATATCAACAGGTTAAGGGTAAAAACTTTGAATGAATGAACAACATTCACACAAAAGTCCACACATTAGGTCTCGACAATGTAAAGTAGGTACAATACAATAGATTATCTGACAAAATTCTAGTAAACGTGATTCTAAAAAAAGAATGAATTAATCTAAATTTAGAAATGATCTTCTTACTGATGATATATTCATTCATATTTACATAGTCCTAGTGAACTTAGTTAAAGGTGCTGCCAACTTTTCTAAATCTGGCGGCACAGACTTGCACTTGAAACTCACCCTCCTTCTTGTAGAACACCAGCTCGGTCTTGAACTCCCTCCTCTCGTCCAGGGCGCCCTGGATCTTGGCCGTCAGCTGGTCGCTGGTGTCGGAGCCGTACAGGAAGTGACATGCGCAGCTCTTCTGCATCAGCTCGGCGCGGGCGTAGCCGGTGAGCTCACAGAAGCCGTCCGAGCAGTACACGATGGGGTACAGCGACTGGACCTGGGCGTTCCCCAGGACGAAGTTGCTGTCTACGAGGAGGAAAGAGAGAGAAGAGGGGGTTGTCAATATGATTGCAGACGCCAAACACCTAAACCATGGTTTAAATGGGTTATAAAATCATGGGTCATCTTTCTGTTCATATTCTTTCAAACACATCGAGTGCTTTTGTGAGTTTTTGTTGAAATTTGTTTGCATCATGTTGAAATTTTCAATTATGAATATTGCAAAAAAATATATCATCATCATCATCTAGGGTCTACATCTAAAAAACACATCCATCCATACATCTATAAGCGTTTATTCCATACTATGCTCACATAGGGAGGCTGATCCCGACCCCCCCCCCATGGACAGGTCATCAGTCCACCATGGGACACACACAATTAACTCACACACTACGTAGCATCGGTGGCCATGTTACATTAAAATGTAATTAGTTATAGTTATATTAGTTACTAAAGGTTACATATATACATGTATACAAATATAGGTACATAGTTACTACTGTAGTTAAATCTCCAAAAGATGAATTACTTGAGTTACTTGACTATAAAAGTAACTAGTTACTAGTGAATGTAACTATTACATTATTATTATTATTATTATTTTAAGTTTAATAAGAGTTTCATAAGAACTCAGACCCATTTACCCTTAAATTAAGTGGGCCACATAGAACACATTTTTAAAGTTCTTTTTTTTCCTAGAATAATACTTTTCAATACCAAAGATCTGTATTTTGACATATATACATAATATTGGACATTAGTGGTTAACATATTCCATATTAGGATGATAATTATATGACTCAATTAATTAAGTTCAGACGTAAAGACGAATAAGGGGTCAGTGAGTCCTTATTGACAAGAACACACAGTGACACCGGTGTAACAAAAACGTTGGTTCCCCCAGACTCTTCCTTATGAGGCTTTATGTCTGAACTTAATTCATTAAATCCTAAAGTGACAGTATGTATATGTCAACATGCAGATCTTTGGGAATAAAAAGTATTATTCTCAAAAACTCTCAGAACTATGTTCTATGTGGCCGATTGGTCTATGGTATAATCCACATAATTTTAATGTTGGACTGAGACGCTGCAGCGAGTGAACGAAGCAAAGACGCAGAACTTTTCTTACAAAGCTTGTTGTTCTGGCGTTTGCTAAGTAGCCCTGTGTTTGTGTGGGGAATAAAGTAGCTCATAAATTAACGTTTTTATCTTTTCTGTTGTAATTCAGTTCTTTACATTCCTGTGTTGCCGTGTGATTAACGCCCCCACTTCTTTTATTTTGAAAAACCTTTTAACTGGGAGGCAGGCATGCAGTGACAGTACTGTAACAATAGAAAAAGTAATTAGTTAGATTACCAGTTGCTGCAATAAATAACGCTGTTAGTAATGGTGTTTTTATAATGCTGTTATTCCTATCAGTGCATATGGGCAAATTGGAGTCTCTAATTAACCTAAGCATGTTATAGGACTGTGAAGCCATCGTAAACCCACACAGACACGGAGAGGACATGCAAACTCTGCCGACCAGTTGAAGAACCCAATAAAAATATCCAATCTTCAAATGCTCAACCTCAATGCAAAAAAAAATGCATTTTCACGAACGCTCTGTATTTCTCGAAGAATCCACAGAGTTCATTTCAGATATTTCAGACTGATAAGAAATTGAACTCTAACAGAGCAAACACGGTTTTCCAGAGTGAATAAGCCGCCTCAGATCAGTAAATACAATTGATCGGTGAAGTCAACACTGTCGAGAGTACACACACACACACTATCAAAACCTTACGAGTTTTCATTAATTGATGCTGCCAAAAAGCACATTCAGCCCCCACCCAGCCATCCCCTCAAGTCACAGCCTTGTACACAGGCGGGAACATTGATATGATCCAATGTTTGCCTCCTTTACAAATCCACCTATGCTCCCTGAATGCTGATTGGTAGGCAGCAGAGGGTGTGTGTATGTGTGTGTTTGAACGTGTGTGTGTGTGTGTATTCAGTCAGTGGCCTCAGGCATTTATACAGGTGAACACTCTAAAATGGAATATTTATTACGTTGTGCTCTGGCGATCCCATTGATCCATCAATCATCGGGACCCCCGAGACCCCTTTATTCAATATTTCATGGCCAAACCACGATGTGCGAGTGTGTGTTTTATCACCTCCTTTTTGCTCTGAGAGACGTGAACTCAGATAATCAGTTGAGTGTGACAGGAGCATACGTAGGGTTGGACAGAGGCTAATGTTTAAATTCAGCCTTAACACATACGCAACACAGGACAATCCATCTTATTGGTTATTTAATGTCGGATGTGTGCACAGTTCCTCCCTTTCCTCCTCTGTCCCTGTGGGAGACAGCAGAAATATTGTGTCTCTAATAGTTTATCTGCATAAAGGTTTATGAAGGTTTGTTTAAAAATGACCATGTTATAAATCAAAAAATTATTGTGGCTCAAAACTGAATCTGAATAAAGAGTCAATTCTCAATCGTGCACACCAAGAGGCAGACATGTAACGTGTTGATTATATGAAATTAACATTAAAAGTTATGAACTTCTAAAGTTTTGCATGCATTTATTATTCATCTCAACTAAAGATTTAACAGTTATAGTCATTTTAAGAAAACCTAAATAAGGAAAATATACTGGGGGTTTGCATGAATACATATTTTGTGTTGGGACACTTGCTCAAACAAGTGAACTGTTGTCTCTATTTACCAGGACGATAGAAACAGCCTCATTTAAAACGAATGAATAATGACTGAGGTCTAACAATGAATTCATGCACAATCAATATCATTTTTCTGGTCTTATCATTTTAAACAAGCTGATTAATCAACGTGGGGACATCTAGTGTTACAGTAAACCAAAGAGGTTGACGGCATATGCTCACAGTCTCACAGGTTTCTGCAGCGATCCCACATTGTTAGCCATGTTCAGTCCTTACACTCTTAGTTTCTGTTGCCAGGAAACTGTTTTTTTTTTTTTTTTTAATGAACACGCTGATCTATGTGCCCGTCTCTTCTGTGCTGTCATTCCTTCTCTTTTCAGTAGCGGTTGCATTCGTTCAAGGTTCGAATCCGTCCTCCGTGCAGTTGTTTCTCTCGTTTTTTTCTCGTTTTAAATGCATGTCCTTCTGTCTGTCTTCTGCTGTTACATCACTGTCTGGAGGTCAAATGTGTGGTGGCTCTGACCTTGTGTGTAATGCATACATATAGTTGTCCATGCATGTAGCCCGTGTTAACTTTCTACCTCATCTCTACCCTGTGCCTATGGAGGTGTATAAATTATGTATGGTTACTAGACACCACTGCAGCTTGAATTCTGGATCTGTAGTCAGGAAAAACACATTTCATGCCACTGCAATACCCAATTCATTATCCCCAGAGAGAGGCTGTTTTTTGTCGCCCACCGGTTTTCCTGCTGCAGCCCGGGGACCTGTTGCTGCAGGATTTTACACTAATCATTTCCTTCAAGGTCTTGTTTTAGCTTTGGGTCGTTCCGAGTGGAGAAAATGAGATGGATTTCTGACTCGAGTGTCTGCAGAATGCAACAGATTTACGGAACACTTATGATACATGATTTATGATGTTGCTTCATGACGCTTTCCCCCCTGAAGTCTTTTTGAGAATTTAATGATTTCAGATGTTCTAAACTTGCTTTTTCCACGTTGTGTTGTTGTATTACATCGTCTGCTGTGTACATTTGCTACTCAAGCAGCCTTAACTCAGACAAACCTCACAATTAAGGCACTGACCGCACATTTATTTACGCTTCAAGGTTTCCAATCTCACCAACTTGTCGAGCAGTGATCCACTTCTTTCCGCTGGGTAACATTTGACGGGCTACTTGGATGCAATCATAAACGTCAAGTTGCTGATGGGGCCGATTGCTCTGCCTATTGTCCACCCCAGAGAAGAAATGGCCGATTCAGAGAGCTGTGAAATGAGCTTGCGCTGTATAGCTTTGTGTCACACATACCGTTGTATACAACATTTTCAGATGCATACTGGGAAAAATCTGAAAAAAATCTCATATTAAATTTTTAATGTCATGCAAAGGTCGTCCAGAAATTCTGAGTAATGCAAACGCAATGTCACTCAAAAGTCACCTTAATCACCCTCCCCGTGTTCAGGCCTGAATTTAAATAGCCTTATGGCTGGGTAGATATATTTGCAACAAAATCATTGACTTTAGGTCTTTTTCAGTTTAAACCAGAGTGGACTCAAGGACCCTGGACCAGAGGGTTATGTGCACTTAAGTACTGAATTAAGTAGTGAAGGGGCCGTGATGAAGGACACTTTCACATCTCTAGTTTGATTATTTAGATCACACAAGGAAATGCACTAATACACCAAATAGACTCCAGAATGGTCCGTTTGTTTTCACACCTGCAAATGAACCAATATTGGTTGAATTTCCATTTCATCACAGCTTATCTGTAACAAACAGGAAATTAAATAATTAGTTTCCCCTCCCATGATGCATCTCATAATTCATTTGGAGCCGAATCATGTTCTCAGCAGATGGACTGCACCAAAGTTCGTCTCATGGATGGAGTCAAGCGGAACGAGACCACATTTTTTTGTCTGTTTGATTTAGTGCACCCGAGTGTGACTAATGCTTTCACAACGGTGCAAAAACTGAAATTTTAACATGTGAAAATATATTTTTTTTGGGTAAAATTAGATCCAATATAGAGTAGACTGGCAGATAATCAGGTTTAATAAATTTTTTTACTTGATTTTAGTCAATTTAATCTTTTAGTCTTTTATTTGATTTTTTTTTTTTTAAACACGACCATATCGACCCAAATCAGGGAAAAAAAAAATGAAATAAGATTAATTACCTGCCAGTGGAATAAGATAATTATATTCAATATTGAACTAATTTCATCACAAACAAGATTATCTACACCTGCTTATCAGGGGCTTTCAGTCACTGCAGTGCAATGAAAACATAAAAAACAACTAAGCACCATAAGTGCAGTTTTTTTCCAGCAGCAGATTTGACAACAATTAAACAGCAGCAACAGTTAATGCAACTGTATTGACTGAAGCTTGATTCAACAACTCCACTGATTGGCTGAAGGAGTTTGTTTGTCAAGGCAAGTATCGTTACTCCTTGATACGAGGAGCAAACAGAAATGTGAAGGAGAACGGGGGAAATAAATCGTCTGTTCTGTGGTTTTCCTGTTGAGCCCGAGATCGTGAAGATGACCGTCATAAGCTGTTTGAGAAACAGGATGAGAAGCGTTCTGTTTGTGTTTGACAATGCTTCTGTTACGTCGGCGGCACGATCGGTGCAGGAAGAAACGGGACAACCGGAGCTTTTGAAATTTAACATGAGGAGGAGCTGTGATATGGAGCTTTACACTGGGACCACAGTGGTGCTGCAGGACGAGCTGTGATACAAAGCTAAGGGACGTTAACTTTTAATGATAATGTGGATGTTTTGAAAATCTATTCAAAAAAAAAAAACAAATAAAAAAACTCACAATAAACACATAAAACACACACACAAGCTGTAGTTAATATACCACAAACACTGCTCAAAACCAGATATATCGTGCAGCTATCCTATATTATATCATATATTATATCAAATTGAAAATCTATTTCTTATTTTTTTGTATTTATATATTTGATTTATTTTTATATTGTATGTATATGCATGTGATCTTTCTTTTTTTTGCATTTCTCGGTCTCTGGTGAGAACACACACATACCCCAGATTCCAATGGGACCAAGAAATGCTATGAAACATTACTACTGCAATTATAATCATTATAATATGCATAAAATACACTGTAGGTGCCTTTTTTGGGCCTTTTTGCCGCCACCCTTCAAAAAAATCTGCTCACGCCACTGGCCGTTGCACATCTTGAAAACACAGCGGGGTGTTGGTGCATTTGACAGAAATACCCCCTGAAAGCATTCCAACACTTCAGGCCTCTTAAGTCCTCGTCCTCCCCAACAACATCTGACTCCAGACAGTTAGACTGGCAATAACACCTCCTCCTCCGTTACATAAGTCGACCCCAGGGCCGAGTGTGTGTGTGTGTGTGTGTGTGTGTGTGACTGCGACCTTGTGATGGAGAGGAGTCCATATTGTGACTTTACGTTGAGATGAAATCAGAAATCTACAAACAATCTGTTGCTCAACACGAGGCTCTGGTCACATCGCGTTACACCAGCCGTTCTCCGTCACACAAACTTCACACCCTCACGTCCACTACATGAAGGCTACACCACCACTTGCATTTGCTGCTAAATGCTAGAATTAAATATTCATCTTGAGGTGCTGAATCATTAAATATGGATGCTTTCCCTAGGAGTTACTCCTTGGAAAATGAGATTCAAAAAGGCAACAGCTGCATTTTTTCTTTCTTTTAATAAGAAAACTTAAGAAAGCAGAATCTGCACACCGTGTTCTTGTTAACTTTTCCAGGGGAGTGGTAGAAAGCGTCCTGACTGGTCATATAACAAGCCAGGCATAGCGATGCGCGAGGCCCTCGGATCAAAAGGATCTGGTTAGAACCGCTCAGAACATCATTAGCGACCAGCTACCCAGCAACAAACTCTGGCCAGAAAAGGCCGAGCTCGCAGAATAATAACGCTGCTGTGTCGGTGCATCGCCTCTTCACATCACACTGTTCACTCCTTCTTCACCCACATTGTGTAAACATTTCCCTCATTTACTTACTGGAATGTCTGGATTAACGGTCAGTCTGCACTGTCTATATGTCTAATATCTGATGCTAACCTCTGTTTTGATCATCATCCTAAAAGTCAAGTTTTTCCCCCCTTCTCAATATAGCTCCAAAGCGCTAAAAATAGGTCATGATTCACAAAAAGTTGGGCATGCTTTACTATCTATTCTCAGCGTGATTGCAGTGATGCTCCAATCGCCACAAATTACTGATGCTCAACTCGTTCCAGGCGTGATCACATTGCTCCGGTGCTGAATAGTGTGGTATATGTAGGGCAACGGAGGATCGCAGGCGTTGAGATCCAGATGTTTCTGCCCGTACAGTAGCTGACAGCACAGATTGGCCGAATGTGGGGCATCTGCAGGGCACCTCAGGGCCCCCCTGGGCAGTGGCCCTGCTGCTTAGCCTTCAATTTAGCCTATTTTCTTAAAGAGGGTTTTAGGAATATAATAAAAGCTAGTGCTAAATTAATTCATATTACTGTTAATCACTAGCCATCGCTATAGTCGTCCTACAGCGTCGCACTTCATGCATTGTTTCCTTGTCAGTGTGACGTGACAGCATAACACTGGAATTGCATATATATATATATATATATATATTTTTTTTTTTTGTTATAATCTTTTCTGCAAAGTCGAGCTATGCCGTCAATGACGAGTCATTTTTGCTCACAGCATCAGTGCATCCCAAAGTCAAGCATGGCAGCAAGATCACATGAAATTGGCTCTGATACACTACGACACATTCTATAGAAATTCTATGAGAATATTACATCTAAAACGAAAATTAAAAAAAATAAATCCTGTTGTCGTCAACCATTTGATATTCAGCCTTTTTTTTACTTAAAACATGGTTTAAAGTATTCATGATGTTTTTGTGAATAAGGTCTATCTGTGTTTTATTAATTGTGGGTCCGATGAAATGGAAGGGGGTGTTTTTGGTGCCCTTTATTGTCTCTTTAAATAAAAAAACATGAAATGTGACCTGATGCTGGCTGTTCTACCTGTTGTTCTTTCCAAAACTAGTAGACATGTAGTCATGAAATATGCAAATAAATAAATAAATAAATGCCCCTGCAGAGACAGCCATAGATATCAATGAGGATGATGTTGCTGCAAGTCTTTTTAATCTCACGCCAAACAGACGCTGGCTCAGACACTGAGTAAAGTCTGTCGGCTCCTTTCAACTAAAGGAGTTTCAGCTAAAGCCCGTTTCAGTTCCTCCTTGTGGCTCATATAGAGACGCAATCACAGAGGCCCTCAATAATCAGGCCAAAAAAAAAGAGAAACGGGCATAAAGCATTCAAAATGATTTTTAACACACCACAAAAACCTGCATATTGTTCTGCTCAGTCATGTGACCAGCACCATGCTGGATATATTCCAGTTTCCCTCCATGTGAACATGTCTAACAAAGTGGTGCTGGATCTGTTTAGTACAGAACCATCCTGCCAGGGTTTTATTTAGAGGTTTTATTGCAGCGTTTAATTCGGTACAGACATTGTCTTTAGTCTGATGGATCAGACTCCTTTGCGTATGATCAGCACAGGCTGCCCCCCATGCTATTCCACTCATTTTACAAATTAATTTGTGATCAAAACTAGTTCTGCAGAGACGGACAGATCCACTTCGAGCAGGATCAGAACATGTGGGAACATCTGGATTATAAAGGCTGGAGGTAACAGGTGCTGTGCCAACACATCTAAAATGTTTACTTTGGAGACAGCAAGAATTTCTCTAAAATCCTTAGTTAAAATAAGTTTTGTTATAAATCTCAAATCTAACTGATTTAATTAACGTTACAGATGTTGATGGAACTATTTAAATATGAATACATTAACTTTAGTTCTATTGCTATTACAAGGATAAGACTATTTTGTCGTAAGTTTGACTGTATTCATTAATGCTAAACAACTGTGTTCAATTTAAAAAGAACTAAACTCCTTATTTATTTTGAGTTATAGTCCCTTTTGTACAAATTGATGTGGAAACTTTATGATAAAGTTGTCAAAACAATCCTTGATGCTGTATATGTAAATCCACATCTTCCTGGTTTTTTCTGTTGAATGGACTGAACTAGATTGTTCATTTAAAAACATCCTACAATCAGGAAAGTCTTTAAGCAAATGATTTCATCAAACAGAAACTTAATATTCCAACATTGAGTAATTGCGAGCTACATTTTTTACAAGTGTCCTCTGCAGCAGGAAGTTGCACTCACTGCAGAGTTGGTCTGGACTCATTAAAAGTTGTGTTTGGTAGTGAGTTAATACACAACTAATGTGTCTAACAGGACCCCTGTAAGTCTCAAATGGTCTGAAAGTGGCTGAAAAGTTCCAAAGCTGCAGAGTTGCTATTGGCCGATAAGTCCGTGCAGACATGCACGCTGGGATTAGCAGTACGAGCAGGCTTTTCACTCCACCAGGAGCCGTTTGTGTCTGCGGTTATGTGACAACACACGCGCCTTTTGAAGAAAAGTCTCTATAAATTTGTCTCTTTGGTCGTTCTTGTCAACATTCGAGAGAAAAGAAAAAGACCATTGTGCGTTCTCAGAAAAAATAAATTCCCAGCTATCGAAAAGTCGTGTGTATGTGAGTGGAATAGCAGAATTACAAACCATTTAGAGCTGTTTTTTTTTTTTTTTTTTTTTAATGTGAGCAGGGAACACAACAATAGGCCGATATCCTGACGAGACAGACAAAGACGGACAAAGACGGATGGATGGCGAGGGACTGAGGAAACGGAGAGAATAATGGAGGAGAGAGAACAGAGACAGGAGCGAAGGAGGCGGCATGACATCATTTTCTGTGCCTTCACTAACAATTAGAAAATTTACAAAGACGCTTGCAGCATTAATGGAGTCCTGCCAACAAATCCATTATTGCATCCAAATCCAGTCGTTCAGTGCACAGCGATGAAAGGGTTAAAATAATAGAGAATAAGGACGGTCTTTATATGTCCCACATCAGCTTCGCTTTTTTTAAATTGACCAGAGAGCTACTTTAACTCTGCTCATTTTCCGGAGTGTGTTTCCAGAGGTGAGCGCTGACCTCCGTGTGGATCAGCGAACGAGCACAGCTCTCAATAATGCATCGCGTTGTCAGAGACGCCGCGCGTCGCACATGAATGAGGCAGAGTCAGGCCGGCTGCTGACCTCAAATCCAGTTTAAATGGACCAGCGCGGCGCTCCTGCACAATAAACAGGTGGTTTAATGTAGCCCACAGCGTACACCCATACCGCCCGCTACCTGGTTTTCTTCTACTCTGATGCTTCATTTGGTCATTACGGCCCACTCTGTGTTTTTTTGGTATGAGGAAGGAACATGATATGAAGGAGTGAAAAGCCTCTGTCTTAAAAAAAAAATGATCCCAGTGCAGATTTAGGGTTCAACAAGTGCTCGAGTGCTGCACTCCGCCAATGCACCAGTTCTCCTATATGCAGAATCACACTTACCACATTAGGACTCGCATAGAAATGTGTGTCTGTGTGTGTGTGTGTGCGCGTGCCTGTGGTGAACTGAGACTGGATGCTTCTCGTAATAGTGCCGGAGGCTGTCTGGTAATCAGGGTTCCCTTCAAAGGCCCTTTGAAGGGAACCCTGGGCAGCAGCCTTGAAAGGTGGAAATGGTGGAGGTTGTTTGTGAATGTGTGTGTGTGTGTGTGTGTGTGTGTGTGTGTGTGTGTGTGCGTGCTCCTCCGCTGCCCTTTAGAGAGCGGATCATTGTATAACTCCCGGGTCCCTGCGTCGACTGCCGAAGCGGATAAAGGATCCTAATGATGAGCATCTCGGCCGTTATGTCTGTAAATAGTGTGCGCTCACATATTAAACATAGGGGGATTAATGGCACTCGGGTGGCGGACGTGCAGCTGCGACTCGAGGCGACACCTTAATCAGCAGAATGAAGAGCGGCGGAGAGAGAGAGAGAGAACGTCAGCTCTCGTGTGGCGCGGGATCAGTGAAAGATTAAAAACACATGGGTCCTGACTTTGTGTTTGAAAAAGAGGGAGCACAGAAGGGTTGTACAGAGGCAGTGTGTAAAAATAAAAAGGAAACAGCAGGAAAACAGCAAAAATGACTCGATAGCGGCAGAGAACAGTTGTTTTAAATTCTAGATTTACATCGTAATATCATTTCTTTATATAGGACAGTAGATAAACATGCAGAGTTGGGTCTATTTACCCTCCTGGTACAAGCTGCAACCACCAAGCTATCCGGTTCCTCAGACTCTGGTTATTGTGGTTTTCATGCAAGCATCGCGTCCGTTTGCAGAGCCGCACAGAGGCCGAACCGCGTCCCAACGTGAGTTATGGGAGTTTCGGTTTGTTTAGCTTTCTATTAGCTTTAATCTCTGGATTTTATGGCAGTTTGTCGGTGAGTAAACACTGACTTATGAGCAGAAATGTAAATCCTAGCTTAATATCCGTTTGTACGGCACAGAAATACTGTAAATTAAGCCCCAGAGCCGATTGGGATTGTGTAACTCGCTTTATTCCAGCTTATATCACTGCAAAAACTTAACTTTTTTCCCTCATTCTTTCTTCTTTTTTCTTTTATTGCTCCATGCTAACACACACACTATTCTAGATGTATCAGGGAAAAGATAGTTAATTAATGATAATCTGCAATTATACATTACTGCAAGTCTTGGATCTGCAATCGGATGATTAAGTAATTAAAAAAAAAAAACATGATAAAGAAAGAACATATATAAATCATTGAAAATAAAATACTCCAATTTTTTATTTTTTATTTTATTTCAGACTGTGGATCAAAGTGAATGGCAGAGCTGTAAACCGCCTCGGGCTTGTATTGTTCCACTGGTATCCTTTCATCTGACGGTCTATTTAATTGGGTGAAATAATCTATTGTCTGACACACGCACCATCCACAATCATCAGACAATCAGCTGCTCCATCGACTCACCGACTTGTGGTAGGGTTTGAGTCAAAAAGATCGGTGGAAAATGTGGAGTTTCAATCACAATATATAGTTTCACTCTGACTGAGGAAAAAAAGCCAGCTACGTGGTAAAGGTTTGCATGTCAGTGGTGTGTGTGTGTGTGTGTGTGTGTGTGGCTTTCTCAAGGGACAGATGCAGCCAGCTGACACACAGCTGCCCTCTGTGACCTGGAGCTGAACCCTTCAGCATATATATAAATCATGGAGGCCCGTTGTATATGCTAATACTCTGAGGACTGATGGTCGCAGGAGACCCTCGCTACTTGGCAGGAAGGATAAATGGCGGCGGTTAAAGAGGTAATCATATCCTTTACTTAAAATAGCAATATCTGTCTGTATAAACAGTCTCAGGTACAATTAAGTGCATTTAAAATTGTTCCTTGAGGCAAAAATAGCAGCAAAATTCACTATACAACACACGCACACACACACACACACACGCAAATACTGTACAAACACACTTGCACCCACATGAGGACAACATATTGTCCAATCAGCCGAAAGCAAAACCCCAACAACCTCCCCCACAGCAAGTGTGTGACAGGGGCAGAAAATAGACAATTAAATATATTGCTGTCATCACCGTCTCCATCTAACACAATGGTGTGCATGTGTGTGTGTGTGTGTGTGTATAATTTGACATCCTCCAGGAGATAGGGACACTGTGTGTGCAGCTACAGATGCTGAATCTCAGCTATTCAACCTTCCTAAATATCAGACGAGTGACGTAACACTGAAGAGTCGGTTTCATTTGCCTATTAGTTGTTTTAATGCAGTAAATATAAGCGTTTAACCCATAGGAACCCAGACCCATTTATCCTTAAAGAGACCAAGACCAAGTAGGCCACATAGAAGACATTTCTATTTTTTTATTCCCAAAGATCTGTATCTTGACATATATGCAACATTAAGCCTTAGTGGTGAACATATTCCATATTAGGATGATTATTATGTCACTTTGGCTTTTAATGAGTTAAGTTTAGTGTGGCTCCTTACGAGGTAAAATCATCTTTCTATATTAAGAGAAGTCAGCGAAACAATATTGTGGTGAGACAAACTTCCATCCGCATGTGAAGCTGTTTGAGTGGTATAAAATATAAAATATGTATAAGAGTATATTCTCTCTACACTCTGAACCGGCAGATTTAAACAGGCACTGTTACTGACAATGATCGTACAATAGACTAAAGTCAATAGCCAGAGTTGCTGCGCAGTGACATTTTGCTCTTTCAGTCACACATCACTTTCAAGAATAATTGTCCATTTTACGGAGCAGACTGACCTTTAAGGCTTAATTACTTCAGCATTAGCCGCCACCTTGTGCTCAGCGATACAGTAATATTAAAATCACCCCATCATCATCTGTGGCTGCTGTACCTCACCAGGAAAGGATGAGGGGCTGCAGTGATCCAAACATTTTCATTTTACCAGCGATTATGATCACATGACTAATCGGAAGATGTGGAGTGTTTAATAATATTTAACATACACTCTTAACTTTTGCACTGCCAGATTAAATACGTCGGCCCAAGTTTGTTGTCTTTGTTTTTTTTAAAAATCCACCTTTGACACGAAAGGATGAGAAAACTATTTCTGTACTACATCTTCACACGACACTTTAGTGCTAAAACGCTCATTCAGTGTTGATCTCTTCAAGAGCAGACGGATGGCTTGAAAAAAAAAAAAAAAAGGCTGAATACACGAAGAACTGGAGAACAAACCACTTCTGTGACAACTGGTCAAATTGTGTGTGTGTGTGTGTGTGTGTGTGTGTGTGTGTGTGTGTGAGAGAGAGAGAAAGAGAGGAAAGAGAGAGAGGGAAAGCGTCTGTTCGCTGCCAGCAGCTCTGAGTCCCAAAGATACCGGGCAATGTTGCCAGGCGACAGGTACCAATTGCATCTTTCCGTGGAGACAGTAGGGAGGGTGGGGCTTTGATGAGAAGAACACAGTGTTTCTGACTCCCTCACATGTTCACACACACACACACACACACACACACACACACACACACACGCACACACACTAAACAATAAACGACATTAGAGGCTTTGAGGCAGCAGACCTGAATGGACCTAATATCTCCGCTAACGTCGTAACGTATCGCTCACATAACCCATAGCAGCTGAAACATAAGACAGAGACACACACACACACACAGACACACACACACACACAGCAGTTCAACAGGAGGCCAGGCAGGTTTGACAGAATCCATACTTTAAAAGGAACCCCAAAAACTACTTAGATCATCAGTCCTCTGGAGATTATAGGAGGCCTTTACACCATGTGACACCTCCCAGGGTTTTCTGAACGCTCCCTATGATGGAGCACTTCAGCTTTTAGGAGGTGATGTGAATCAATAAGAGATAACAAGTCCTTCACTGTACTACAGATGGACTGAAGTGTGTTTTTAACCTCTCGTCATGTTTTTTTATTTCCAGACGTTCTTGCTGACTCAATTTGTACATTTATCTCTGCTCGTTAATACTGTTATAATCTATATTTGTATGATAATAATTTATCTATAAAAGTCCCCCTTTGCAAAATCTGATTGTTTCGCTGGCTGCAGCTTTACTGGTTTAGATTCACTTTGAGCATTTGACAGATACACAATACTTTATTCGTCAGAGGTAATTTGCTGTACCTGCTCAGTGTCCAACGTCTAACAAACATTAGCGACGCGTGTGCAAAGTGGAACTTTTAGCAGCCACAGCAGTGAAGAGTTAACTATTACATATAGAAAGAGGAAGCTGCAGATGCATGCTGTTATAGAGACTTAAAGGTTATAGTCATTACATTTGTCTTGTAATCAAGCTGTGATACTAGTCATTCAGTGCATTTACATATGCAAGATGTGGTCGCATACAGGGGAAACACTTATGTAATGCAGTTTACTATACAGTATGTCACGTTATCTCATCTCTATCTTCTCATCTCCTCACTGCCTGCTGTTGACTCTCCTGAAGCCGTATCAAAGCTCCAGTGATTACAAACCAAACAGTTCTACTGCTGCTGCTTCACATTGAGAACATTAAACACAAGTTGCCTTTTATCGTCTTATATTATATCACGTATTATACTGTATTTCTCACACAGGGAAGAGCCGACCGTGATTCTTCTCAAAACAAGACAGCAGGTCAGTTTGTGCATTTATTTATTTATTTTTTGACAGGTAATCATTATTTCAGGGAGTAATAGAACAGCATTGGAAAGGGACAGGGATCTGAATCAGATTATGGAAAAAAAGGCAGATTGTCGACGTGTTGACGTCTTTATTAAAACAACCTGATTTTGCTGCCGTCCTGTTTTATTTCTGACAAAGTTGTTGCTCACAATCGATTGGGGTTCCCATGGTAACCGTGGGTGATGACCATGACTGCAATGTTAAGGATTATAACGTCAACAGAGGTCAAAATTAATTTTCCCCTCATTAATGAATTTAATGTATTCATTTTAATATCACACACTGCTATCGCTATGGAGCGAGGTCTGCACAGATAATGTAAATTGATGTGAAAAAAAGGCCTGTTCATACATGGAAGAGCTAATTGCCACACTATAATTAGAAGCAGAGGAGTCTAATGCGGAAGATTTGATTGCACTCCCTGCTAAATTGTTATTTTGTGCCTTTCTCTATTCATTATAAGCAATGTATTGGCCTTTTGAAATGATGAGGAAGTGCTCATGATGATATTGTGATTTTAATTAGTGACGCAGCACATGAGGTCCTACAGTAAAAACCTGCGCTAGTCGCACAGGAATAGTGAATGAGCACAGGTCTGTGGTTAGTAGATAAACACAAATAACTGTAGGTGGAAACATGTGAAGTGTGATGTGATGCAGTCATGAGCGGCCATTTTGGAGTGTGTGTGTGTGTGTGTGTGTGTGTGTGCGTGCGTGTGATTTTTTGGGGCAGCAAGCATTGCAAACACCTACATTAAAACTAATAATGCCATAATACTAATGCAGGAATTGATTTTAAATCTAATCCTAATGATTAACGACATCGAGTGCTTGAGCAGCAGCAGTTTATAGAACTATGAAATTAAGATAAGAGAGAGATAAGACTTTATTGATCCCACAATGGGGAAATTTGCTTGTTACTGCAGGGTACAGAGAAAAGATAAAGAAAATAAAAGCTATAAAAAATAAAAATACACAACACTATGTACAAAATATATCTGTGGTTTACCTTAAAGTAGAGCAAGAGAGTCTTAATTTATAAAAAAGTAAAAGGTGAAGGAGGCAGCATACACGTATAAAATCTGGGTTAGAAAAAAGGAAAAAAAGGAAAGAAAATCTCAGCTTTGATGATCATGGTTTCCTGAAATCACAGTTTGATAGTTCAGGTCTAAGCGATGGTCCCCTGGCTTATGCTCATCTCACCTTTTTTCTTTTTTTCCTAAATCATGATGCAGCAGGTATCATCCTACCTGGAGGGCAGAGCTGAGCTATTTTCTGATAATCTGTACAGACACACACACACACACACACACACACACACACACACACACACACACACACACACACACACACACACACACACTAACACACACACACACACACACACACACACACCAGTGATGACACTAATGTTCACAGCTTGTTGTTCCTCTGTTCGTTTCGTGTTAAATGTTTCACTTGTTCACACATATATTTGGTATTTAGTCTGTGCCTCCTTCTGCTTTGTGGCTGGTTTGTTGAAACTGGGTTTTTCAGAGTGTGAAAAGGCAGATTTTATTCCTGCCGCAGGTGTAACTAGTTCCTTTTGAAAAAAAATAAATAAATTATTACGCTGAAAAGAGGCTAAATATGGTCCATTCAACTTTAATCATGGTTAAATCTAATACATTTTATCTTTAACTCCCATGAGAACGCTGATGGAAATGACCTGCATGACTTGTTTAATCTTGAGCACAAAATGGTTCCAAAACATGACAAGCATATAGGATACCTGTAGGCATGTATCCCCAACTCTTTACATATAAGGTTGAGTATGTGACAATTCGTAGACCTGCAGTTTCGCGTCGGTGAATATATGAAGTCGAGTAGCATCTGTTGAAGTAAATTCACCTCAGAAAGGCACACGAAAGAAAATCAAAGACCAAATATGATTACAGGGATACGGTGAGAGGGGAGAGAAGAATTACTGCCTCCCCACACACACACACACATGCACACGCATGCATGCATGCACACAAATAAGCAAGTCTTGCAAAACTTCTTTAATCATGAATCTTGGAATAGAACTAATAATTAAGCTCTCTGTCCTCACCTCAGACAGTGGCTATTAGTGACTGTGTGTGTGTGTGGGTGTGTGTGTGTGTGTGTGTGTGTGTGTGTGTGCGTGTGCGTGTGTGCAAGCACATTCAAGGTTCTAAAACATGGCAATAGGAATATGAGACAAATAATGCCACAGCAAACACTCCACTTTCCACATGCAGCACCCTGTTTCCCTACCTTGGCCCTGACCCAGTCAAAGCATTAATGGCTCATTAGGAAGTAGTCGAGCTGTAAAAGGAAGTTGATCATTAACCCCCCCCCCCCCCCCCCCCCCCCACCCCCCAAAGTGCTGTATTCTGCCGTCTCCAAGGTAACCTGGCTACGGAGGTTGAGTGGTGGCTGAGTGGTGGCGAAGGTCAAGCTCCGGCCTGGACAAAGCATAGGAAATGGTCCTAATACCGTGCAATGTACCCGATATGCCTCAAATTAAATGGGTCAGAGCAACATTTCCTAGAAGAGACCATTTAGGATATGAATCACTGCATCAGCATCATCACACACACACACACACACACAGAATCATACTAATAAATCAATATTAGTAGCTGACTGATTGGATTCTAGTAACTGCTGTGAGGCTGACAGGGCTGCAACAGAAAAAAAAACAACATGCCATCCTCAATTATCATTAATGTAAGTAGAAAGTCCCGAAAAAAAACAAAAAAAACAACAAACTGGAGCACATGCGTATAGGTGCATAACACACGCCGTGTGACGCGAGAACAAAAACAAAAATCAGCCTGTAATGGATCAATTTTCAAAAAGCGCACACGGACAAATTAGCGAGTGCACTCGGTTTAAAATGCAATGTTTTGAAGCCGAGCCCGTGAACGGAAGCCAGAAGACCACCGCTGCTATTACGTGCTTCAAAAAGCTTTTAGCTTGTTAGATCCATATCTGTTTCAATAGTCACTGCAGACAAATTTGTTAACACACACACACACACACACACACACAGATATACTGACAGAGCCTATGACTACAAGGGAGATCCAGATGCTTCAGACCTGGTGACTTCTTCTTCTCGAGGGTTCACAAGCGTATCCTTAAATACTTTAGCATCCAGTCACACTCATAAATCCTCCCCTCTAATGACTGCTCTGTTCACTTGTTGCTGTGGAGACATATTTCTGGGTTAAATGGATTCTGCCGTCAATGGCGGAGAAAACCGTAAATGCTCACACACACACACACACACACACACAGACACACACACTGTCATCACATATACGACATAAACCATTACAGGCCTAAAGGAGATTGTGCTAGTGCTGTCCACACAGACAGGGATGAAGGTAAATAAATACAACCTTCAGCCTCACAGCACGCTGCCCCTACTCCAATCAACAGAAAACTGTCCTTTCACCCTCTCAGCTTCACCTGACTGGAACGAACCATCTCAGGTTAGTGAAGGGTGAGCTCGACTCAGACCACACGTTCGTACCATCATCTGTTGCTGTAGACGATCACATTTTCCTTTTTTCTTGCCAAAACCTACATTTTTGTTAATTGATGTGGCATTTGGACACATCATGAGTCATACAGTCACTTTGCCTGTTTTTTTTTTTGCCTCCAGCAGACCTTGAACGCGTCATAAATCATCCTCAGGGCACCTTGTTGAACTAGCGACTCGGCTCTAATTCTGCTGATTTAAACACAGAACGCAACCAAACGCTTTGTGTGGTTTAACCCTGGTTTTCTAGCATTAGTGAACAGCAGCTGAGCACTGAGGTTATCTGCTTTACTATTTGATATGCAAGAGTTTCATGAGGTTGCTCTCTTTGCATGTGCATATAACATTATAGCATTCAGCAGCACTTTCACACACTAACATTTTATTTCTGCATTATTGTTGGACAAGATGGTTAAAATGACATGAAATAAAGTTACAAACGCTGATAGCAGTTTTTTTAAGCTCTTTAGTACACATACTGACCCAATTCGGAACCAAAACAGACCAGTTTTTGGAGGCCGTCCCTGGCTATGAGTGCACCAAAATTGCATGCAAAGTAATTTAGGGCAGAACAACTCGACAGAGTCGCGCGACTCCCCGCTGAGTGCAGCTAATGACGCACATCTGTTGACACTCCTGAGTAATCAGGCGTCTGCCCCAACATCACAGAACTCCCAAAAAGTACAACACGACTGACATTAACAGAAACGTTAGACTGAAATCGGTGATTCAACATAGAAACACTAATGTTGTTAGGAACCAGAGGGAGGGGGCAACCTTTGTAAAGTGGATAAATGTAAAGAAATGCATTAGACACCCAACTGCATATTGTGTAAGCATTAGATGGAAATAAATGCAGATTTTGATATTATGATTTCTCACTCACTCACCCTCTATTTTCAACCTGTGTATTGGCTTCATAACACCAGTCCTACAAAAAATAAAAGATCTAAATATAGGCTTCTTTTTTTAAGATTTAGGCTTTGTTTGGGTTGTTTTTTTTAAGAGTTTGTTGGACACAACGTGGTGCGATCGCCTACAGTGGCACAAGATATTGTCCAGTCTTCACCTACTGAGAAAGAAAAAGACAAAGCCAAGTCATGATTGATCCAAAAAACCAACAGGAGGCAAGAACAAAAATACAAGTAGAGCGAGGACAGACAAAAGCAGAAATTTTACTTAATACCTTTAAGATGATGCACTTTAGAGTTGTTAATAACACGCGTCAAAGTCATTGTGCCGATTCTCTCTGGTGCTACTCTGATTAAATATTGACGGCGGCCGCATCGAGCCACGCTTACTGATCAAAAGCGCCACGTTATGCAGCATATGCCCCAACCTTATGAGCCGCTTTCCCTCCAGCGCGATACAGAAGCTGAAGCAATAAGAGCCACGGCGCTGTGGGCGAGTTCTGGGACGCTCAGCTGTGACAGATTCATCGAGCAGAGCCTGGCGTTTTCCTGCTATAATCTGATGAACAGCACAATTAGAGAAATCGCCCGTGGGGTGCCACAGAGAGGAACTGATGGCAATCAAACAGAGAGAAGGAGTGTGTGTTTATTAATGGAGGAACTGAAAGGAAACGGGATCGGTGCCGTGGCACTAAACGAGCGTCTGACATTGATTTCAGGGAATTCTGGACATGAGAGTCTGGACTAATGTGGGTGTATCTGACTGCGGCACCCATTGTCATTTCCATGACTGGAATACGAAATTACAATCAATTAAAGTAATGATTGAGACAAAAACACAATTAATTTTTGGGCTTAAACCTAACCGCTCATATAGGAAGTGTCATACCTTACACACTTTCAAGCTGAAGAGGGTACTTTAGCACACGTTTCAGGGCATTTTAGCATGTATTTGCTCTCCTAGATGGCAGTTCAGCACATGTTTGGCCTTGAGGGGGCATTTAAACACACATTTTAGCTCCCTAGAAGGCACTTTAGTGGTATTTTTGATCCTAGAGGGCAGTTCAGCACACATTCAGCTTCCTGAGGGCCATGAGCATGCGTCATGGCTGCCGTGATGCCACTTTAGCACATTTTTTTCCCCAACAACCCCTGTGCATACCACTGGGTATTTGGAAAAATCCAGAGTGTGACTAAAATGTAATGAGCATGGGTGTCATACCCTACTATACTATTCCTATGATCCTCTCCTCTGACCCATGGAGGAGAATCAACACCAGTGCAAAACAATCCTCCTTTTTCCCCTCACACTGTGCACCGTCCCTACTCAACCATGGATTTTTACCTGCTAGATGTCAAGTTGTCGCCCCGCGCCTCCCGCAGCCAATACAGCAATGTGATCTCAGATCAGCGCCAGGTCCGGCTAGTTATTAAATTCTCGGGTGGAGGTCTGGCTTGATGCACTTGACGCCTCGATGCTCTGTTATTATCGTCCTGTATGGAACTCATTTCCACACAAATAGACCCCTTCCCTGAGAGGTAGCAACACCCCAGGAGTCTCTCAGTGCCCTCTCTGGGAATCCATGTTGGCTTATTACAAGGGGGCCAAATTCATTTGAAGTACATCTTACGAAAAGAGACGCAGTAAGGGTGTCTCTGGATATGGATAATAGATATGCTACACCTCCAGCCTGTGCAGGAAAAGACTGCTTCTTCAATCTGAATTTGACAACTCGTCTCCTACACAGAGAGCTCTGCCAATCAGCTGCCAGGGCTGCAATTTCATAGGTATGCACAGGCCCGGTTTGTGCCAAAAATAATGTAATCACCAGTTTGAACAGTTTTAGGCCTAATCCTGTGAAGCTCTGGTTTATATGTCACTTATGCAACCCTCCCTGCTTGAATAAACCCAGCATCACAAGCCTCAGCCCCGATCAACTGATCTCCATCAATAGTGCAATATCTGCTGAGCAGATCATTTGAGTAATCACAGGCAGAGAGGGAAGGCCCCAGGGCCTGATGGATTCTCCATTGAATTTTACGGCGCACAGGCCACAATTTCTCTATTGTTAAAAAAAAAGGATAAAGAAACTATGAATTGAGGCTCCTACGGCCAGATTAGCCTGCTGTTCATGAAAGATTTTAACCAAGGCCCTCTCCCGTTGTCTGGCAACTGTCATTATTATTGACCCTGATCAAACAGGCTTTAAGCCCAGGAGTCTTACTTTAATATAGAACAACCCATTCAAAGACCACTCAAGAAATACAGGTTCAACATTATGCAGTTGGATCTAAATCTTATACCTAAGGGCTAAAGCCTGTGTGTATAGTAGTGTTATCACAGAGGGATCAAGGATGGCTGCTGCTTATCTCCCGTTTTTATTCAATTTGACATTAAGCCTTTTGCAATACGGTTATGTACCAAAGAGAGAAATGATCCATGAGGTGTCGCTTCACACAAGGCTACATAATATTTAATTTGCAAAAGGCAATATACCTCACCGGCTACAAGTATTTCACTAGTTTGCATTTATCAGGCTGTAATTCAGTTGAGCCTACACTTCACCATTAAGTTAGCAGAGAATACGAGATATGACCAACCATTCCATTCCCATTGCATATCTGAGGCTAAATGTTACGCATTTACATGACTTTAAAATCGTCGTGTTTGTCAACTATGTCAAATACAGACGGCAATCACTTCTTCGTGGTTTTGCACATTTCTTCTCATATTTAGGCTGTTCTGAGCACACATTACCACCACCATGAACTTTTTTTTGTGTGTGTGTGTGGTGCTCTGGGCCAAAATGAGGGGTGTTAAGATGGAGAACCTTAAAGCCTTTAGCCTGCGTCGGTGGGCGTTCAAAGAAAGGTCACGTTACGGTGGGACAAGGAAATAAAAAAAAAAACTCTGACCTTTGCATCAGTGTCTGTGGATGATTGTGGTCCTCTGAGAGAGATAGAGGATAGGAGCCCGCTTTGACAGACACGCCGTCGTAGATATAGAGAGAATATGGCTGCAGGGACGCAGCCGTGTTCAGTGGGCACCTTGCTGAACACGCTCTTTTTGTTCATCCACCAAGTCATGCACAGGGGTAACGTGAGCGGCATCCTCCACTGCAGAAAATCTAATAAGACGCCGGTACGTGGTCTTACCGGCCTCCCTGTCGGTGTCGACAGCAGGACACAAAGCAGCGACCACAACCTTAATCACAGGACATCCGCTGACGCGATCAGGCGCGAGACCGATGACCACAGGGTCGGGATCGGCCGGTTTTGCATCGAGAGATTCCCTCATCCTCAACGCCACCACCGACTGCTCTGTTTGTCCAGAACAGCTGCAACGCTGCAAGTATTGTGGTAACAATACACATTATGTTTAACCGTTAAAGCTGCAGAGACGTTATTGTAGAAACATTAAAAAAAAAAATCATTACCAATCACGTTTTTTAGTATTAAATATGCATTTTAGGATTAGATGGATGCAGGGAATATTCATTTTTTTTTTATATTAAGCTATTATGGCTTCTGTGCCATAATATTAATGTGCTCAGGTATTAGGAGTTGTACCTGCATGTATGCCCAGTCAAAGATGATCCTCAATGGCAGCCAAGAAATATACAGATGTATTGATTATAGGAGAGTTTTGACTGAAAACCAAAACTAATAAAAAAAAGAAGGAAAAGCTTTTGTGTGAGTGATGTCTCTAACATATTCGGGAAAAATTCGGTATGACATAGAAACGCTATAAAAAAAAAAAGGTGGTGGGGAGAGCTGTTGTGTTACATCATCTGTAATGTGATGAAATGCAGTATATTTTAATTATATAATTTCCAAAGGTAAAGATTAGTCTGGTGTATTTGTCCATATTTACTATTTGACTGCAAAGAAAATACCAAGAGAAACACACAAAATTCCTCACTGTGTAACCAAGTTCCCGTTGCCATGTTTGAGAGGCTGACCTTGAAGTAAAGTAGCTCTGCTACGGTAAAGTAAACAGTGAAGTCGTCCCACGGCCGGCCCGACCTTCAGGGATGCGTCACCACGACAACCACCTCGACGGCCACCGCGACCTCTCGCCACCCTCGCCGAGCCCGCCCGACCTCTCCCGAGCCACCGTGCCGCGTCATAACCGACGCCTCCTGTCACACACAGTTTGACTCTTTGCCCGGAGCAACGACACACACACACACACACACACACACACATGTTAAATTACTTCTTCGTCCTAAAGTGTAGGATACGAGCTTTTTCTTTTCTTTTTTTTGTACTCTCACATTGTCATTTTTAATTTCACCTTTTCCTCTCTGGATGAAGTGCAAATTTACCTAATGTTTAGTATTTCATTCCCATTTTGTTAATTTACAATGGTGCTGGCCTAGCAGACATGTCAAATTCAATGTTGTAATACCTAGTAGTAGTAGTAATACCTTAAATATGTGACTTTTGAGCAAAAAGAGGCTAGAGACAACGAAAAGAAAGGAAGGTGCCTACAATGTATTTTATATATATTATATATGAATTATATCTTTATTAAAGCTAGGGTCTCACTGCACTACTCTGTGTCGTTTGTAATGAGGATCAGTGATCAGAATTGTGATGGAAAAAGGGAATAATTCCCTGTGTTCACCCCACGAGTTAATTTTCTGTTCATTTCCTGTTGCATTTTAACACCATGTTTGCTGCAGATAATCCAAAATAGTTCTGTGAGATGCAGTTTTGGCTCAAGATACAGTATATGGAGCAAAAAAAAAGGGTCCAACATAAAAGTAACTGCAGTAAACTTTAACATTTAGTGCATTTATAGACATTTGAAAGGGCAATTTAGCTCATGTTTTTCACAATTACGGCACAAATTGGGGTGACCCCCCCCCGCACATCTATACCTCAGCAATGTAAAATACAGTGTTAATCTAAGTTACTACACAATTTATGTGAATCCCATTGAAAATCAGAATTAATACCTCTAATGAATGTTAAATGGATGGTTAAAATTACACCAACAAACTGTATGAGCCACAAAAAGAGAGTTAGACCAAGGACGCACAGAAAAATAATGAAGAAAAAAGAGAATTCTAACAGAAAAGGAGCCAAAAGAGCAAACTTTTCCTTCATAAAGAGTTTAGACAAACATGAGTTGACCACCAGTCACCAGACAACTGGCAGTGACTGTACAGGGAGAAATTATCCACCAACAAACCGATGTATAGACACAACATCTTCTGAACATACAGTACAGGGGCCAGGGCCAGTGAGATCTTTCAATTATAAAGGCGGCCGTCTGCCGCTATTAATTATAAATGAATGTTAGAAGTCACCTGGTGTCGCTGCTGCAGGAGCGCGAGTATCAGCTGCTGGGAGGAACTGATGCTCCATTAAATGTCTTTCACAAGATTAAAAGACGATAAACGCCTTGTGGTCAAGGCATCAGATCAGCGACCAGGGACCAACCTGGGTTCTTTGTCATGGCCGTGGTTTTTTTAACCCATCAACAAACAAATGAGAACAGGAAAATTAGCCTTAAAAAGGGCAGAGAACTTGAAGGGTTTAGGGTTTCCTGCTACTTAGCTGTGCATCAGCACGATGGCTGATTCAATTACAGCACAGAGGAGGGAGAATAGGATTAAGATGAGACGCAAACGATGCAAAGATGGAAAGAAGGAAAGAGGGAGAAGCAAGAGGAGTGAAAATAAAAAAAGAAAACTAGCATCAGGAGATAACAGCAAATAAAGAGAGAGAGTGAAAAGTAAAGCTGCTTTTGCGCTGCAGGTTGCATGAAACAGGAAATCAAGAAGCAATTAAAAATAAACAAGTCTCATCACACAATAGTTTGTTGTTCTCACTAAATCATATAAAGGGGGTGTCTGTCATTTTACCCCCAGGTCTTATCTTCATGCTGGGTAATATTAATTCACATGTGTCTGCAGCACTAAAAGGTAATAGCTATATTTACTTAAATCATAATGAGGTATTTTACCATTTGTCCCTATCCTGCTGATTTAACTCATGCAATGTAAGTATAGTATTAAATATTTTTTTTCTTAAGTATATATAAAAATAAATTTATCTAAGTAAAGTGGGCTTGTGTTTCTGGAATTAACACAGAGCATTAGAGCCGTACGATACAAGAGAGTCGTTCTATTGTCAGGTATAATTTAATTACTGACACAAACATATGTATTAAAAACATCTTCAGAGATAATGATAGACTAATGTTACCATGAGAAATGTTCTGTAGACAACCAAGACGTGAGACTGGGGACTGACAAACCATCTGTTGAATCCTTTAAAACACAATCCTAAATTCACATAATCACACACACATAACAACCCGCACCAGGTGACCAGCGGTCACATCGGGACACGCTCGTCCCTCCGTCTCGTCTACGGTTTCGCTCCTATTTTCACTCCCCGTCCGTCTCTCACCTTCTCCGACTCGTCTCTAACTGTGTGCCGGTGTTAATTTGCCCTGGCAAAGCGTGCGTCTCGGCATCAATCTCAGCGGAAATGCCTGCTTTCTTTGAACAGGTGGCGCGCACACACACACACACGCACACACACACACACACACACACGCTCCCAAGGTGTGCAAACATATGGCACACAATGCCCTCAATTGTGGTAAACGTGGTGTGTGTGTTTCTGGTTATTGGATTTTGGTGATGCCGTGAGATTTGGAATAAGTTATTTCACACTCCTAAAACATCCTCCGTTCCCGACACTTAACATAACCGTTCCACCACGTTCTGACCACGCCGCTCACGGACAGAAAGCAGCAACCCGTAAAACGGCGCGTAATGAAATCTCTCGCGCCCGGCTTTGTCAACCTTTATGTACTCCCAGGTGATGGAGCACCTCGCCAGGCGTTATGGAAATCACCCTACTCATCATTCATAGCGGATCCATCATGTTATATCGCCGCGGCTGAGGCACGGCCATTATTTGGCGGGGCTCTCCGTGAGTCCGGCTTTATACTCGCTGCTCTGGCTGCATAAATCCTGCGGCCTGGCTCCATGTGACTTATTTATTCATCTATTTCCTTCTGCGGTTATTTACAAACCGCCAGCAACCGCTGGGATGAAAGGGCTCGCTAACAGCCCGCTGGGGCGTCAACAGAGCGCTTTCAATGCCCACGTGGGAGACGGCCAGTTACCATTTTGTCTTCATCTTTAATCCCTGCATCGCTTATTCCCCCCAACGAGAAGGTTTAACTAAAGATGAGAACATTCAGAGATAAAGCTTCAGCACGTCACGCTATGTTTTCTAATCCTAATTCATATAAACGGTTTAACGGCATAATCAGAGAACTGTGCAAACATCGATTAAACCTGTCGCTAATAAAGATTTCCATTTATATTCCTGCGATCCGACCCCATCGATCTGTGCTCTGCAAGTTGGCCTTCCAGACAACATACATCTATTCAAGAGCTAATAAGTCAATTGTATCTATACCAGGACGCGACCTATTGGATTTAAGCGCGGCAGAATTTATACGGATGTGTTTTTTAATCACTTTTAATGAGAAAAACTTAAAGCGCCACTCGACCAGCAGCAGCAGACGAAGCCTGCAGCGAGATGGTGAAACTGTGGTTCAGTTGGCTCAATGCTGGATATTCAACAGATTTAAAGACATTCAGAGTTTTTTTCCCCAAACAATTTGTGATGTCTTTGTTATCATCATCATCATATCACAAGATACTAATAATTAAAAATCATAATATGAATTGATTTAATGCATTTTTGTGAATTCAACACTTGTTTAACTTGTGACATCTTCAAAATCATCAGGGGTTCACATCATACATGTTCTATTTGTATTATATGTTGCAAAAAAACTGCAGTAATTTAACCTGAGATGTCAGTATTTTTCATGTATTTGCTATTAATTGTTGTTTTCTTGTGTGTTTTATATCCATAATTAATGTATACATGGCTCCCTTACAAGAAACATTTCAGAAAATCATTTCCGTCACACTTATTGAATTTTGATCTTAAAAAGTTACTGAATTGATTTCAATCCCTGAATCAAATCATAAAATGAATCGTCACACTACTAGTACATCAATTTCTCTGTTTCACAGTTTGCAGAGTTTTAATATCTGTGTCTGTAGAAACAATCCCACGGGTCAGACGTTCTCATGCTGAACATGTTCTCTGACTAACTTCCTGTTAGCCCTTTGCTCCATTCAGTGAAAAGCTGAGGTAGGATTGTCTGAGAAGTGTTGTAACCTGAAAATTACTAGAACCCGTGTCCGGTCCAGTGCAGCTTTATTTACCGTAATCAAACACACACACAATCGATATGGGAAACACAAAAAAATAATAGCCCTAAAGCAGAATTTACCACCATAAGACACCTCTCTGAATCAGGCTTGATTAAATGGTGTTCACCTTAAATTTTACTGCTTTATGCACGTGAACGAACATGAATGAAACACACACAGAAATTTTCAACCTGAGTCTCTGAGGGGTAAAACAGGGATGATGCTACTTTCACTGGGGCAGAAACTGAAGATTGCACTAAGGAAAAAAAAAACGATCCCCGCTGTGGTGTCGATAGATGAATAGCTTTGTGTTGGAGGACTAAAAAGGTCCACGCTCTCAGAAAGGAAGTCGACATAATCCATACGTCCATAGGTTCAATGAGCAGGAGACAGAAGCCCAACTTTCTCTCCAGGGGACGTCGCCTGAGACACTCAATGCGCTGGTTCTTTTTCTTCTTTTTTCTTATTATGGCGACTGCCTTGAAGGGTAGAGCATGTTAATGCAGCATGCATGTTAACCTGGGCCCTCGTATTTCTACTGACCAACCAGATATATATTCATATTTTCTTAAAACTTTTAGTTCCAATTGATTGGTCAGTGCTGTAATAAAACATCATGATGCTTTGAAAGTAATTTATATTGGCTTTGCAGAGTAAAGCTGATTACTGCAGATAGAGGCAGAAACATTCCCACAGGTCATTGTGGGGGTCAACTTTTTTTTTTTGGTTAACAGGGATGTGTTTTATGAGGTGGAGCTGCACACCCCCACCCCCCATCAAGCTGGAGAACCACATGCCACATGTTCAAACATCAGTTTTCTTGGTTGTTTAATTTAGAGGACTAATTTAGAGAGGGGAAAAAAAGGAGCCACAAAAGCAACAGTGGCAGGAAAGTCAATATTATCAGCAACCTTTAAAATGAGAAACTGTCACTGAGACACAAGAACACAAATACACCAGGGAGGGCAGATAACGGGGGAGAGATGCTACAAACCAGGACAGGACGTCGTTACGAAATAAAACCCAAACTATAAACGACGTGGGATAGTGATGAACTTTATAAATGAGTGAGCTAAATCAATAACATTATATCCTCACATTGGGGATTATGGCAGCAAAAAAAGGAAGATGCGATGACAAAAGCCTGAATGAGGGTCTTAGGTAGGAGAAATGGCTAATTACTGGTTCCCTTACTTGAAAGAAGCAGGACTGTACGACGGGTTCGATGCGGCCGTTCAAAGCGGAGTTGCTGTCGAATCAAATAAGGGGACGAAAGATGAAAGCAAAAGAACGGGATCCTTCAGTAATTAGGCCGAACGTCTTCGGGGGATTTACAGTAGGTTGCAGAGCCGTTGGAGCAACTGACCAGCGAGAACATTTCTCTGGTAGAAAGTAGAAAAGAAAAATTTGTGGAATTATGCACATAGTCGCGTATTTAGAGTCAACGCACATACATCTTCCCGTCTCCATGACGATAGGTGTCAAGTAGTGCAGCTGTGCCAGGAGAAAAAAGGAGGGGGGGGGGGGTAAACCCCTGATTAAAGAGAAAAAGAAGGATGAATGAATGCAGTCAGAGAGAGAGAGAGAGAGAGAGAGAGGACAATTAAATCAAAATGAGGATATAAGGAATGGACAGGAAAATGTAGGCGGCGGCGACAGGGAGACGCGAACAGGCGAAAGACGTTAAACGGCGAGGAAAAGAGAGAGGTGATAAGATCAGGCAAACCAGGAGAGGAAGCAGGTTCTAAACTATACCACAGCACA
>JAYKQN010000001.1:1645000-1750000 GCA_036785175.1 Eupleurogrammus muticus | reverse complement strand
CACACACACACACACACACACACACACACACCTGTGTGATAATGCTTTGCTCTCACACCATGCAACACCATCCACCCACAGCAATCTGTATCACACTGTAACAGCTGAGCAGGAAAGTGAGAGCAGAAAGGAGCAGGTAGAGTCGGGACGATGAGCTCCATATGTCTCATTACATCCAAATGCCTTTCCATCCCCAAAACACATCCAATACAGCCCAAATTTCCACACAGAACACGGAACACACACACAACTTCTCATTACAGCCACTGTAAGCTGCTTACAACACCTAACAATTACATTCATGGTTTATGCATCTGTTTCTTATTTTACATTTTTTAAATAAAATCTAGCACAAAATCACATGTGTGACACCTCCCAGCCAATGGTTTCACATTCTTCAAACTAAGCTAAAGACGGTGGTAACGCAGCAATAATGCAATAATATGCCAGCGAATGCAGGGAAGAAGACGACTAGAAAACAGACAGAAAACGTGACTTTCACTTATATCCCCTGCATGTGAGACATAGACCTGTGAGTCCTGCAGACTTCTTGCATTCTGCTGCATGCGTTATGTTGTGATGAATAAGAAAAAAAAGTATTACCAGAGATGAAAATGTGTGAATAAGACAACTTTGGAGTCACCAGAATACACATCCCTGTCTTTTTTTATGGAAATCAGCTCACCTCCATTTAAGAGAAAGGCATTACAGAACAAACAGCAATTGGATTTAATTTGCTGTTAGATTTTTAATCAGTTTTTGCATAATTTCAGCAACTGTGCTCTAGTGTTTTTACACCACTGTTCCAGCTCTAGTCTACAGTGGTTGTTCCCGTCTATCCTGCTCAGTTAGAAATTTGATGTGTCTGTTAATTACATCTGCAGCTGGATGACCCCATGCAGATTCTTTAAAATGGGGAACTAACTGAAGCATAATATTTGTTCATTTTATCCACTGTGATGCTCATTCAAACACAACTATTTAAATTAGATAAATATTTTCCCACCACTGTGGTACACCTGTGTGTGCTTTAAAATTCAGCTTTAGCTATTATTACTGATGCTATAAACTATAGTTTTGGTAGATTTGCAGTATCTCCAGTTCCAGGACGCACGTCAGGTGGTTGGATTAACTGCAGACAGACAACTGGCCCATCATAAATGAGTGGGAGAACAATAATTTGGTGTGTGCAGGACCCTGTTAAAGACCTTCATACGACTCCGTCGTAGCATCTGCCCTGTTCTACGCAGTGGTCTGCTGGGGGGGCGGATGCTCAGACGGGGACAGAAGGAAAATTGACAAACTGGTGCGGAAGTCTAGCTCTGTACTGGGATGTCCTCTGGAGTCGGTGGTGGTGGTGGGAGAGAGGAGGATGTCGGCAAAGCTGACATCCATCATGGACAACCCCCATCACCCTCTGCATGGGGTGGTGGGTGCGCTGAGCAGCTCCTTCAGCCAGAGACTCAAACACCCTCGCTGCAAGAAGGAGCGCTTCCACAGATCATTCATCCCGACAGCAATAAGACTTTATAACATAACATAAACATAAACCTCACTGTAGTCACTTTGTCACTGGTCACTTTTCTCTTCACACACACTCTGCACCTTAAGTGTGGATTGGCTATGTATGTGTACATGTGGGTATGTGCGTGGATATGCATGTCCATATATATATATGCAAATATGTGTGTATGTGTATGTATGTATGTATGTATATATGCCTTGCTTATGCATACTCTTTTCTTACTATTTATTAGCATTTTCTCTCCATTCTGTCGATAATGCATACTGTGTATGCGGATCAACAAATTCTGCGAATTTGTACATTGTGTTGTGTGTGTTTTATTTTAATTTTTTTAATATTTTTTTTTTATCTTCTTCAGCTTTATTTTCTTTTCTTTATTCTGTAACGCTGCAGTAACAGAGAAATTTCCCCATTGTGGGATCAATAAAGTTTTATCTTATCTTATCTTAATTTATTAGATGGGGTTTTTTCTATCAGAATAAGCTGATTCTCTTAAATAGAAGGTCAGTGAAACGAATGGATGGTTTGGTCAAAAAATAGATATGATAGTATGTCATTTTTGAATGATTGTAGTAATATATATCATTGTGTTTGCAACCAATCAATAACGTCAATAATGAGTTATTGAAGTGTTATGGAAACACATTAAAAGGTGTCACAATCCACTAGACACACTAGTCATTTCTGTTTTACTGCGTGCACTGCTCTGCTCCATCCAAACCCTAAGGCCTGCTGCTGTGACTGATTGATATTCAAATTGACCATTAAATTAGTGTCCAGATCACTTGCAAATGAACAGGAGTCGGAGCCCCCAGGCGCTGCACTGCTCCGAGTGTTTATAGGACGAGTCAAACGCAGACAATCTATTCCCAAGTAGCCTACTTCCAGATAGAATGTTTTAAAGCAATGGCCTTCAGCAACGCCTTAACACTGTAGTGGCCAAGCTGTGACCTGCACACTCACCACGATATGAAATAAAAAATGGAAATTCATGAGACAGAACCGTTTTCCAGATAAATGTGCAGCCGTATGTCACATACAGACGTCCGGTGGAGAGATCTCAAAAGCTGCTTAGTGCAGGTACCTGTGTACTTGTGTTGAGTATTTGCTTCACGTGTTGTAATGTTAGTTATTTGTCCATATCGTGGTGAATGCACAGGTCACAACTCTCCCACCACAGCGTTTGGGAGTTGCTGAATTGTGCATTTGCCGAGTTTGATGAGGGGAAACTCTAAATTACCTTTAGGTGCGTAGCAGTAGCTGGTTGTGCTCCGCTGGTCTGGAAACAGCTTGTATTTGCAGAAAAAAGGTAAAGCACCTCCTGGCATGGCAATCATCGTAGGGCGAATTTTCAAAAACCTTGAACTGTCCCTTTAAGAGCAGCATTTACAGGTGGAGCTCAGGAAGAGGTGGGCAGGGTGTCTCAGGCCTTATTGTTATCTCATGATAAAATGTCACATCAGATATGCTGACTTTTTTTGGTGGGGGGAGGGGGATTTCTGGTAACATCACTCATGCAAAGGTTAAATGTGCTTAAAACAAATGGACAGGTGAAAGGGCAAACCGACATACAGCGGGAATCATGGGTGTTTCCCGTTGCGTTGTCACGACAGCGCCGCTGCGGTTGCATCACGAACAAAGGGGAGGAGGGAGGGGCAGGGGACAGAATAATGGGGCCTGATAACGGAATCGAGCAGGTGGAGGTGGAGGTGCAGAGGCCACGGGGAGAAAAGGAAACGTGGGTGCGTGAGTGGGATCGAGCAAAAGAAAAAAGGGAAGGAAAATAAAGGAAAGGCCCTGCCGCTGCATTCCCACTATGTGTGGGGGCGACACACGGCAGCGCTGGAGCTTTGTGGTTAAGCACTAGGTGGGGATGTCATCTCGGCTGTGCGACGCACAATCCTCTTCCCCTCTTCACTTTGGATCATCTTCAAAGCTCCTCCACCCCCGACCATCTTGGCTCGTGCTCGGCGCACGAGGCTCGTGTGCACGCTCACCCTGTTGCTCCGAGGTGTGCACGCTTAACATTTAACGTCTTCATTACCCCGCTCCCGTCCTGGCAGCAGGAGTGTGCTATGTTATTTACAGGGACACGTGTTTATAACTGCATGTCTCTGCCTTTTGTCAATATGAATTAAAAATTAAAAGCTGCATGTGCCATTTTATCTACTGGCAGGTTCTGCAACTTACTGGCCTGTCAATAAACGTGAAGTATTTTTATTTTATAGCAATAAAATGGATAATTCTGTCCATTTAGATTCTTGCTCTTTAAACAATATCCTCGATATGTATTAACACAGAACCGCTCAGTCTCCAGAGGAAACGCTTTACGTTTCTGCAAACCACAGATGTGTTGAATGTCAACGTTTAATTGTAATTTGCCTATTTAAATTCTACACGGGCTTCACAAAGTGTTTAAAGGGAAAAATCTCATTTAAAATGTTGAGTTGGATTTGAACGAACATCACAGTGGATTAATGGAACAAATATTATGTTCCAGTTAGTTCCCGCGTTTTATAGAATCTGCATGGGGTCCACCCAGCTGCAGATGTAATTTGCAAACACATCAAATTGCCAACTGATGACAGTGAGCTGTCTATGCTGCTCAGAGGCCTGAACCCTTGCATGTGGCTGCTGCTGCTGTAAAAACACTGCAGCACAGCGGCTGCAATGATTCACAACCCAATCTGTAGTACTGCACTGGTTGCAGTTCCGTTTATGTGCAGCCCAGTTGCAAGAGGTCAACCTGTTAAATGTGGTGACTTGATTCAGAGATCATATCTCTTAAGTTTTACTTTTCTTAGCTGGAGTTGCAGAACTTGCAGGAGACGTCTGTTAGGCTCCAAATTTAATCAACATTTGTCCCTTCAAATTAAAATTTGTGGCCAAAGCTGAAGCTTGGCCAAATACAAAATATCTAATGGGGTTGATAAATTTTCCATTATTTTTTCAATATTGCATAGAGCAAGGCAATTTTATTTGTATAGCACATTTCATTTAAGGTAACAGGGTAATTCAAAGTGCTTTACATAAAACATTAAAAGAGTCAAGAGTCACAAACAAACTGAAAATTTCTAAATAGGCTAGAATAATTTTTTAGACATGTTTCCTCTGAAATCCAAAGTCTCAGATGCTTGAAAATATCACACCACTATACGGCGAGAAGAATGAACGTGGGGTCTTGTGCAATATTCAGTGCATCTTAAACCATCCTTTTTTTGTAAGGCCAATCACCAACATGAAAAACACATTACCTACAGTGTTGCCACACCATCATCTGTATATGTGAAAATATGCACATATCAAAAAAACATTAATATGGCGTTGATATATGTCCCTGTGGTGACTGGGTTTCATAGAAACACGTTATAATATAATATTACAATTTATATATATGTTGAGACACAATGATGATCGCAGCAAATAATACAGAAATACAAACAAACAGTTGCTAGAAATTCCTTTTAACTCTGTTTTCAACTTTTAAATTCACCAAATGACACAAAAAAAAATCCAATTTTTTCTAATCTGTATAAGGTCTGATCACATTCCTCGTAGTCTGCATTGGACATTTGCTGAGATCCTGTTGTGTCAAGTGAGCATTTCACATGTATTATCATCACATAGACAACCTGTAATATTTATTCACTGTATATGATTTCTGTAAAATTATAACCACATTCTCTGTTTTGATCCGCTCAAACTACGTCTAACTTCATCCCTTTTGCTGGTGCTGCTGTTCATTTTATCCTGATTGACTGATTTGGCTGCCAGCGAAGTTCAGGATTGATTTTATAAAATTCTCCTAATGAGTTATAAAGTACTCCAGGGCTTAGCCTCGGCCCTACGTTTCTGAGTTACGCTCCAGAGCTGTCATTTGGATCAGAAAATTAAAATTTGATGACATACTTAAAACCTAAAGGTGAGTGCACTTTGGGACCAAAGCTCTGGAACAGTCTGCCCCCTTCAATTATTTACGTTTGCAGGCCCGAAAAACTTAAACAGAAAAATCTGCAAGATCTGTGGGTTCTTCATACACCTCTTAGACATTTGATCAAAACATTTAGGGAGATCCTAATGGTATAACTGCTGAACAAAAATATAAGTAATACAGACTTTTCTGAGTTTATGGACTTGAAAATAACAAGGGGAAAATGTCACCAGTCTGTGTCAATAAAGAATAGAATTTTTTATCAGGGCAAGTCAGGAGGATCGCTGGCACAATGCAGACGGCCTTTTGTTCCCTTATCCCGACCAGATTGTTCCACCACTTGAATGTGTGTTTTCATAAACCTCGTGCATTTTCGCTTCGCAAACCCTTTCTCCTTAACATCAGCAGCTCTCCCCATCCTCTCCCTTCATGTCTCAGTTTTGAGTTATATCACAGTACTGACACTGGGCCTTTTCATGCGTCTGGCCTGGCCTCTCCTGAAGGAATTAACTTCACATTTAGGCTACAAAGACAAAAAAAAAAAACTGAAAAAATTGACGGTTGGATAAACAATGCGGCGGCTTCTCCCGTCAGTGCCGTAACAACAGATGGTTCAGAGCTGCCGCACAACATGAGGATCCTCAGAGATCTGCAGCAGCGTGCCAGAGGCCGGGGCTTTAATAGAGCGAAAGTCTCGGCTTCGTTATTATAACAGTTTTAAATCTGAAATTTCCACTGACATGCATCCTTAAAAAATTGAATTTCTAACTCAACGACCCAGAACTCAAAATCCAAATCTGCACAATCTGGTGATGAGTCACATCTATCGACATGTTTTTACAATATTAGCTTGCAGCAAAAATTGCAAAATGTGTTGTCACCAGCTGCTATTGCCTGGAAACAGAGTTGTTCTCTGGTCTGTCGTTAAAGTATCGAAACAAGTATTGCTAAATGCAAGATAATAAAATCATATTCACCAATTTTGATAATATTACAGTACAGTCCTGCTGCGAGTTATTATATCGACTATAGTTATATTTTGCTGACATATTTTGTAGGCCCTGTAACTACATTCACAGGTGTGTAAAAGTCTTTATCTTTGTAAAAACATTTTTTTGGGTAAACAAAATCCAGTTTTTCACCCACTGTTTCTTGGTTACAGCAGTCTAAAACACAACGTGCATTTCTCCCGTGCAGCCCGAAGCTTCGTTTAATTTCCATTCACTATTACGCCCTATTCTTCAGCCAACAATGCACCAATTTGCCCTCTTTAGGCACGGCCCTTTTGTTCCTTCTCAGTTGTTCCCCGAGCCAGCCGAAGGCCCCGAGGTGTTATGTTGCAGCTATCGGCTCACATAATGGATTTGAGTTCCTAATTTGTGTCTTGAAAGGCAACATCACGAGTCGCCCTGCCACAACAGGTAATAACTTATTTTCCGCGGAGAGGAGCGAGGACAAAGACTCGCTGTCGCCGCTCACGTCCCTGCACTAGTGCAGCAGCGGAAATCTGTGTTAATGCACCTGAAAAACTCAGTTTTAAGAAACTAAATTGTCATTAAATCCAATTTTATTTGTTCCTGCATATTCAATTGAAAAAACAAAATTATAATTGTGTTATTACTTCATGAATCCAACACAGATAAACTCCAAGCTGCAAAAACCAAATAATATTTAATGTGTCAGATTTGTGTGTTGAACATAAACTCGCAGCAAATAACCTTGATGAATATGATCTTGAAATTAAATGTGTATGCATGTGTATTTTTTAACAAATAGCCAATGTTAAAAAGACAATGGAAAAGATGAATTAGAAAAATAATGGCTCTGCTGATTGGTCAGATATGAAGCTCCTTTCTGCCCAGATAACCAGATTTTCATTGAACTGGTCCAGGTTGAATCTCAGTTTTCTCCAGTTCGCTGGTTTCAGGATGCACAACTGGCTCTGGGAGCCCAGGTTGGATCAACACCTCAAACAGAATTACAGAATTCTTTGATAAACCAATTTCTGTGTTGAGATCTGCCCAAAGCAGAGCCAGATTCAACCAGGCTCATCAATGCAGGTTTGGAAACACTTTTACATTTGGCGAGAGTTGAAAAACACGCTTGAAAGAATAGTGTCCTCTACAGCACAGCACGAAGGGAAAAACCTGCACAGCGTGCTGGAACTGCTTAATTAGCCAAAATGGACCAAAGACGGGGGTCAGCTGACCAGAGACGGGGGTCAGCTGACCAGAGACGGGGGTCAGCTGACCAGAGACAGGGGTCAGCTGACGTGCGTTTGGCTCGCAGCCTGCAACAGTTTGGGTTTTATTCATTTAGAAGTGAGGAACAACTCAGACAGGTGGTCGTTGCATATGAAAACACAGCACCCGGCTCAAGGCAACATGTTGGTGCTCAATAATTGAAAGCTGTTGTGATTTTCATGACGTTCTACGTGGCTGCATACAGGCGATGGATGGGCGTGTTTAATATTCAAGAGTTATTCACTCTTGCTCTATTTAAATAAGCTCAAATACATAACTTATCTCTCTCTGTATCCCCTCAATCGTTTTTTTCATGCTCCTAATAGTGCAACACACAGTGGGACGGTGACAGATGACGGGCTGCACCACATCAGGAGGTGAAACATTTGTCTCGTTCCGTGTTTTTGTAGAATTGTGTGTGTGTGTGTGTGTGTGTGTGTGAGTGTGTGAGTGATACATCTTATGCATCAATTCTTTATTGTGTTGTATTGACCGTGCGGATCATTAGGTGTCCATAAGGTTTGTTCATTACTGTGGTCATTGATCTAGAAAATTCTTATTACCAGCTGCTGTTTCCCCTAAGAGGCAGGGAGTGGGTGCAGCAGCGCTGTTCTCCTGCTAAACCAATTCATGAAGGTGTGTGTGTGTGTGTGTGTGTGTGATGGTTCGACTGCTTGCTTACTGAGAGGCCACGGTGTAATTGTAGGGTCAAGAGTGCATGTGAGTCACGGCCAACACATTACATGACTGTTACATTCTGCTGTTTGTTCACCAGCTCTGTTAAAAGCAACTAAACACACACACACACACACACAAACAAACACACACCATTTGCTTTTTTTCCCCCCATGTTTACTGTAAGTAACTCTGAGATACGTAAAACCTTAGCAAAAAAGCAGAAAAGGAAAAACTCACACAGGGCTGTACCTGCAGATGGGTTGGTATTTGGTCTTTTAGTCGTACTTCTGTGCATCTAAAAATTTGCATAAATGCTGCATATTAAGATCCGGAGCTTCATGCAAACTGAACCTGATGTGAAACAAACATGAAACCAGAGTGTTGTTCATAAAGTGGAGGATTAGTGTCGTTTCTGTGAGTAGATTACTGTTGCTCTAGCAGACGGAGGAGAAAACCGTTCTATCCAAACAGCTCGTATATTTCCGTTTCACCTTACATCATCTCTGTTCTTAACTGCTCCTCGGGCCGGCTGCAGCGATTGGTTCTCCTTAAATGTCCTGAGAATTCATCCTGAGCTGGGAGAGATCAGCTTTTTAGATTCGACGCTCCCGAAACGCCCCGGAACTCTCTGCAGGGAACCTCAGAGCTGATCGCTCCCGTATCTCTTGGACATTTTAAATCGCTTCCCACAAACTATTTGACCTCCCTTTCACACTTCTACTCGAGGCTTTTTAATCTTGTGTCTTTCGTACACTTGTTCTTTGTTTGCCATGACTTTTTGAGTTTAAGTAAAGTATTGTTGAAAGCACCTTAATTGCAAAGACAGTTTCACGCAGAGAACTGACTTTTACCCCTTAAAGTGAGAAACTGAGATAATAAAGGCTATATATAAACGATCTGAATATTAAGACAGCTGAAAAAAAAAAAACATACAGGAATCAGAAAAGGTCAAAAATCCCCAAGGAGGATGAAAGTAGAGAAAATAGAAAATGTGAGTCCACATGAACGTTAGCGAGCCATATGGACACACACGGAGAGTGACTCACAGCGTGCGGCCGCAGCATTAACCGCTGTGTGATCAAAGCGTATACAGTAGATATAATTATGGAAGGAGACGGACAGATGGAAAGACAGGTGGATAAACAGAGCGGCGGTTTGGACGGACAGAGGATAAACAGATGGACAGACAGAAAGGCAGACCGCGTTTTAATGCCGCTCATAAAGGCAGAGGCGGACAGACAGATTTTTAAATAGACGGCGTTGTTAACGGACATTATGCACGCCGTTCCACGGCTGCAGGAAGCCTGCGTTCTGCGGCAGATTTCTACCTGATGCTCATCTCAGACCGCATTAATCATTGCAAAGCTACTGACTAAGCCTGAATTACGCTTCTGTGTCATATGTTCATCAGGAAAAAATGTCGAGCAACAGAGCACAAAGATTAAAAAAAAAGTCTACATGCAACATTATAAAATGAATCATGCACACTGGAATGGAACTTATCTTATCATGCATTAACCTCCCTCTGTAGTGTGGAGTTTAACTTCCTGCCATTGTCCTATCTGTTGATTGCTGAAGAAAACTCATCTAATACGAGTAGTGAGAATAAGCTGCTGCCTGAGGAGCAAACAAGAACATGTTAAAAAAATGGCCTAAGTCATTTTTCAAGGAAAGCGAGTTTCTGGCCTAAATCATCTCGTGATGCTGCCACATCTGGTAAAAATCACCTTAATCCTAAATTGAAAGGAACAAACCCCCTAAACCCTATAGGCTATTTTACTTAGGACATTTTAGTTTTTGCCAAAAAGTCAAATATTAGTGTACCCAAGTCAGGAAAAATTCCATATTAACAAGCTTTCATAGTGACTGATTTAAGAAATTAAGGCTCTATGCTGCAGAAGAAGCTCTAAACATGACTCATGAATCAATATTTGCTGATGAGTGATGAGGTTTTATTATCATAAAGGCTGTAGGCTATAATATTTTAAGGTAATTCAATCTAAATTTCACAAGGTAAACTTTTTTATTAATAATTCATATAAAAGTCCTGTGCATATCAATAAAGATGTAGACAAATATAAAGACATAGAGGAAGTTCATCACCTCATTGAAACTTTGCCACATCACAGAAGAAGAGATGGAAACTGTGCACAGTCATCCACTGTCAATGCATTTTTGATTACTAAAGATTATATTTTCTGCATTTGATAAAGTTGTTGAAAAATGACTCAGGCCATTATTTTAATATAATGACGATATGGCCCAATTCCAGTTGCAGACTTGTTGCCAGCTAGTTATTAAAACGTATGTACATGCAGCATCACTATTCACCCAAAAATACATCCACGCATTTTTCCTCCAACATGTCAAAAGTTGCTGAAAATTAGAGTCGATAGCCAACAAGAGACAGCAATAATCCATTGATGAAACTAGTGACAGCACCGGGTAGAAGGCCGGTGGCAGGGTCATGGTGTGTTGGAGTGATTATTACCGTTTAGCAGTGACAGGTCTGGTCTCTTTCAGGGGATCAGGTGCTCGAAACAAAAAGAATAATGACTCTACTGTTGGAGGAGGCTCACACACAAAAACACAAAAATGCTTCTCGATTACAAACCATATTCATCAGTGTCCGGGTGGAAGCTGCTCATCACACTTATTGATAGGAAGTGACCACAGTTTCCTCAAACATCAACCTATAAATACATTAGAATGCGACACTAAAATGATCCAAGCTCATCACTATTGCTGCGACAAATAAGATGTGGAGCAAAAAAGAAACAGAAGAACAAAGCGACGAATGATCCAGTGACACATCAGACCAGTAAACTGTTTAATTCCTAATTAATGCAAATGACAACAGTTCTCTACCAATAACTATTATTATTATTCATGTCTGATTTATATTAATTTATGCTGTTGCAGGTGCTGCTTGTGGTGTGGAAAACACAAAAAAAAACCTGCAGAGAATGCATAGAACATTGTTTTATTATTCACCGTGGATGATTGTAGACACACATAGAACATTGTGTGCCATGTTTTATTCCATAGTGCAAACTCAAAAATTAGTTTAATTAAACAAATGTCAGGTCAATCAAATTAGTCAGGAGGCTGGTTCCCTTTTCCAGCCCTTTCCCAGGTGTCCTTTGCCTTTTTTTTATTGAACCTTACTTGTTTCCAACACTTATTTTACAACATTTTGAAGCCTGGGATGTGGCATTGAATTTATTGATATGCACAGCCCTACACATTACATTTTTATTAAAGTAGAACTTGTGAAATTTAAAACATAGCCCGTAGCCTTGACGATATTCAACTGTATCGCTCGCCAGTAGTAGTTGGTTAAAAGTCATGTTTAGAGCTTCTTCTGCAGCATTTTAAAACGGCTCATTTTTAAAAGAGATAAATAGCATGACCCTTTTAACTATGACTTATTGTTGTAATACAATGACTATATACAGCCCCTCCTCACTGGCTACGAGCTGCCTGTCTACTTATGCTCTGATGAAATGTCTGGTTCATAAATCCACCCAGTGGTGCCGTATCCAGATATTAATAATACACCCATGAGCCTCCTCGAGTGAAACTGTTCATGAGACAACACCACATCAGGAAAATGTTTACTGAGCTGATGAATCAAGTGTGAAGTATGGTCGTTTTTGTTTTTTTCGAATAGGCTTCCATGCAATCAAAAAAATGCAGGTCTTGGCTTCACTTTTTTTTTTTTTTAGACCCGATTGTTCTTTCCCCTCCCGCATTTACTTCTGCTAAATATTTCATTGTTCTCACCCAGACCTATCTGTCAATTCTGCATGTACTGGTTGTGTCGGGCCATCCGTCTGCTCTGCAAAGACATGCACCGACTGCTCCATCCATCTCTCCCTGAACCCCCCCCTTTTCCTCACTTTTCTTTATAATAGAGTGTAGCAGGAAGGTCGTGTACATGAAGCCTGGCTAGGTATGAATGCTCAATTACGTGTCCTCCTCTCCCTTTTTTCTGACTATAGATCAACTAGAATGTGTGAATAATGCATTAGTCTCCGCTGTGTAGATTAGTTATGTCTGAAACACTGAACCATCCGTCCATCTCCACTACAAATATGTTTTTTACTTCGACGCATATCAAAGGTCCCTCTGGGCCGTTTGATTGTCTCGGGAGCTGGAATACATTTAACCAATGAAGCTTTAATGTATGAAGGGGCACTGCGGAGAAAAAACAGATATATTCATTTATTTTATTTAAACGGACTTCTAGATTTACAAAAGGTGCATTGTGTATGCTTTTGAACATATATGAAGCCTCACTGTCCCGTCATTGATTTACATATATTACGTGACTGGTGTAATCTTCCATATAGCCTTCCTATAGACTGAAGGTAACAGCAGGTAATATTGGATCACACTGTATATTGTGCCTCCTTTATGATCTTTGCTGTGAGAAAATCAAATAAAGGGAAATATCCTTGAGCCATAAAGTTGGCAAAAAGTGCTCTTTCGGCACTGATGCACAAACATCTACCCAGCCATGCACATTTATACAACAAATAATCAAAATATGCCCTTAAGGTTGAATAATAAACACACTCATCATCCCTGCCAAACACGTACACATATACACACTACATGTACTGTAAATATAAGACTCTGTGTGCAAGGAAAGCAGCTGTAACTCACATTTAGCCTGAATCTTTCCATGTGCAGCATCCCTTAAAGTATTCTGATCATCAGTCAAATGTCTCAGTCGGTGCATTCACAGCTTAAACAAGCTATGCTCAATAGTCAGTTTTGGAGCCTTTGGAGTCTAATCGGACTTCTGTCCTTGTTGTAATTTAAGTGCAACAGAGTAAAAGCAGAGTCACTGAAGGGAACGTGTCCTTCCTCTCAACACTAGGGGGCGATATGTGTTTTTTCAACAGGTTGACCCATCACTTTCTAAAACAACTTGGCCACAGTATTGTTAAGTTTGCATTTTTGAGCATCAAGCATCTAATGTCTTTCTTTTCATATGTAATGCATGCCTTACTTATTGTGCAAATAAAGTACTGTGATTGTATTGTTCATCTACAACCAGTTTTCTTGGGTGTTTTTATTCTGGGATCATACACTGGTTGAAGCTTCAGAACTCAGATAGTTACAGTTAGAGTAACTACAGTTGTGTGGTTATACTTAAGGCAATAATTTTTTCTTTGTAGTGTCATGTAGACAGACTGACTCTGTCACCAACCCTGCAGAAGCTGGACATATGAGCCCGCTAAGGCCAATAAATAACCATCCGCACACGCAAGCTCACTAATATGAAAAGCAATTACAGGATGTGCCGTGTGTAACGTAAACAGCCCGATGAGACAGAAATGAATGAAAGCGGAGCGCCGTGGCAGGGAGAAGATTGAAAGATTGGCTGAAAAATACTGCGCCCTCATCAATTAGGGGAGAAGTAGGGGAAAATTTGATAGCAGATCATTTTGTTCATGAACGTCACTGTGACAGACCCTGTAAAACATTCAGAACCACGGTGGCCTAGTGGTGAAAAGGTCTCAAACCACTTCAGTTTGTGCCACGTTCAGTTCTACAGCGACGTCGTACTGACGCCGTCACATCTGTGGTTGAGATCACGCTGATTATTCTCTCTGTACCTGGCACCGCACAAGTTGTGGAATCCTTCAACAGGGGGAATAAGTCGAGACAGGAAGAGCAGATGCAGATTCTCTACGTCTTGGTGGCGTCTATTAATACTCGTGATGCACAGAAATGAACATTTGTAGCCAGAGCTGGATAATAATATACCGAATTTCAAATGCAGTTAAGTTTTTCACTTTTTTTATTAGATAAATGACAATTAAAGCAGTAGTGCTAAAGTTCTTCAGAGAGCAACCACCCTCTACAAAGTTTTGTAGAAGACTCATTGCAATCTGCAATTCTATGTATTCTCGCTCTCCAACACTTCTACCAATAGAAGAACACTTCTACTAATATTTCCATACATTATTGGTCGATGCATCATTGTGCATTTTTTAATTGCGTGATTGCATTTAGTTTTTTTTTTTTATTATGTTACTAGCAGTGGCCACAGCTTGTGAAAAAAAATTGTAAACTAAGTCACAAACAGCTGAAAGAAAAAAACATTAACACTGTTAGAATAGATTTGTGGTAATCAATAATATTGATGATAAACCCATTTAATCCTCTAGTTTTTACACTACATGCCATACAGACATAAATCTCAACCGATGCTTTTGCACAAGGAGATAAATGTTGCTGAACCCATAATGGCCATAATGTTAAATGGCCCATATGTAAATCCAGTGGGGAAGATGAAGAGCAAGGCCAAGCCAAACTGACACCCGTAGAGCGTGTCATCTCAGCTAGAACTGAGATGAAGCTGCACGTACATTATCATCTTTTCTGATTCTCAAAGCAATGGCGAGGTCATAACAGATAAAAAGCAACCAGTACAAGTCTGGGAGCTCAGGACTGCTGATGCCTAATAACAAGTTGTAAAATATAGCATGCATCCTCTTAAGGAACACTGTCATTACCATCTATCTTTACCATCACTGCAGCCAAGCTTCTCTGCCATTTGTATTTTGCTTTGTATGTCAGTGTGACCCAAGCTGAAAATTAACCAAGCGACTCATTTTCCTCCTCATTCCCACAGCAGCATTCTTCACACAGCATCATATTTGGTATAATAATAATCATCAAGACGTAATCAAATCATACAATGCCTCTGGCACTCAAACTTTTTTTTTTTTTTGGGGAGCAGCTACAACCACGTTTAAAAGTCGCCCTCATCAATTTGATGCAGTACCATAATTGCAGCCTTATGACTCCAATAGGCTATAACAAGGAAGGCGGTAATAAAGCGCGGCTTGGAGCCACAAATGCAACGCACGAAAAGCCATACGCACAAAATTGGCCCAAAACGAGAGTGGATTCACACATATGGCCAATTAGTTTGACAGTGGAGAGTATCAGTCAGTGGCTGTTGCATCTCTCCCTGGAGCTGACAGGCCAGGATAAAAGGGGATTGTGGAGGGATAAAATAAATACCTCCTAAAGGCTGACACTCATACTGGAAAATTAGCTTAAAATATATATACATTTACATATCTGGCTCAGTTAAAGCCACATATTGTATAGCCTGATGCTATACATGTTAAAAAAAATATATATATACACATATATATATATATATATATACATATATATATATACACATATATATATATATACACATATATATATATATACATATACATATATACATATATGCACACACACACACACACACACACACACACACATATATACATATATGCACACACACACACACACACACACACACACACACACACACACACACACACACACACACACACACACACACACACACACACACACACACACACACACACACACACACACAGTACATATGCAACAGAACAATGTCCCATTGTTGTTTCTATAATAAATAGGCCTCCATGGCTGAAGACTATAAGAACAGGTGTTACTGCATGCGTTGCCACAAAAACGATTAGAAAAACTGAACAAGAAAGTAGAGGCTCAATAACACAATAAGAGCAACAGCAGGAGTTTGATTTTGTCTCTGGGACGCGGTGCAGCCAATCTGTCTTGTTAAGCAACAGGTGCATCCGAATGTATTTTTTTTTGTTTTGTGGTGCAGACTTTCTCCGACCAGCTGCCACTCTCAGAGCCCTGCCACACGGAGCACAGCATTGTCTTTTCTATATTGGAACATTGCTTAGTCACTGGCCTTTGATGCTGGAAAAGAGAGACGGGGCCCAGCCGCCTTGTCCAAAGTCAATATTTGCTACAATTACACAAAAGCAAGAAGAGATGGGGAAACTGGAGAGTAGTGGTGAAACTAATGATGCAATATAATGGCCATCCACCAATGCAAAAACAAACACGCGGACTTGACATGCTGAATAATACCTGATCATTTACATACAACATCACAGATATGAATAAAAATGTGCTTAGAGGGATGCAGCAGTTCTCCCTCTACACAAAGGGGCAAAACAAAGCTTTTCATTAGCCTGCTCTGTGTTAGGTTGGCCACATGGGCTAAAGTTGAGGAGACGTTTCAGGTTTGAACATAAATCTTCAACAAATTGTTGCAGCAAGCAGTTATAGAAACTGTAGTGATCTATAAGACGTTAAGAGAACAATTACCGACTTCTGCACGTCAGCAGACTGAGGAGCTGACACTGGACTTTGGGAAGATGCATGGAAGGAACTACACGCCCTTATCAATGGGTCATCGGTGGAAAAACATCAGGACACTGGTGTCTACTGGTGTTTACTGGACCACCTCTCTGATCATTGCAATACTTTTCTTCCTCCTTCTTCAGTAACTGGTCTCTGCCGGATATTTTTTTTTCCTCCCCAACAAGCCATCTAAATTAAACTAAAAACGCATTGTCATCCCCGGAAATTGAGATGATTTTCCTGGCGTTTCCAAAATGGTTCCGTTTTATGGTGTGACGGTCTGTCAGAGTGGTTGGTTAAAAATAACAATGTTGACTCACACTTGTATTAAAGTCCATTTTTTTGTCGCGGCATCCATCCACCTTCTTATTATATGGATTCTGTAGCATTATAATAGCATTGCTGATTGACTTCCCTTCTTCACTCTTTGCCTCTATCCCTTCAATTTAAACATATGCATATAAACATATGAGATACTTGGTTTCACCATTTGTCTATGAGAGGACACTCTCATGTCACCCCTCCCATTCCCGTTTATGCATATATTTGCATCTTCAGGGCTGATGGCTATAAGACGGCTGTTTAGAACTTTACTTAACTTGGAGACAGGAGGATGCCCTTGGGACATCATGCTCCATCTGGTGATCCATCTTTAGATGCTGTACAAACAACAGCAGGAGTGGCCCTTGGTATGGGCGACATAGGCTTGGCCTGGGGTGTAAAATGTCACAGAGGCACTGCAATATATATATATATATATATATATAGAAAATGAATATGGCTGTGACTACACATGATCAAGGCAAGTTTTCAATGAAACTTATGACATGAAGGCCAATGCATTAAAGTAGGAGTGTAACAATACCTACAGAAAGTTAATTTATAATACAAATATGCAATGACTCATTAATGAGACAAAGCATGAATCACAATACTCTTTTTTTTAAACAGAAGAAGCCACTATCTATTAGAGGCACCAGGTTCTCTGCACAGCACAGTGACCAAAACCAAACCTGAGTCTATGCATGTATATGTTTGCATTCCACGGTTTCCACCTCAGCAGAGCAAAACATGAATATTCCCTATAATCTGTACACACCTACAGAGTTTGGCTTCCAGTGAAGCTTCTTTGTATAGTGCTTCCACATTGCATATGGATGTGTATATGGTAGAAAAAGGAAATAAATACAGCGTGGACGGGATCCAGGATTTAAGGCTTGTAGGTGAGTGTGTTTAGACGACAGGTTGATAGAAGGAGGGATTTGCCATTGGTGTTTGAAGGCGCAGCTTATTATTTATCAATAGGGTTGTAAGAAGATGCTGATGTAAGAAATAAACCTCTGGCAGTGGCTATGTATAAAATGACCAGCAGTGAGGTCAGATTTACGTTACATAGCCAAAAGCTTGTTGGGTACTGGTGTATTCTATTCTATGCAGTCTATCAATATGCCACTATAACTGCCTCCACTCCACAGCGTGTGCTGCAGTCACTTGCTCCATTTCAGCCACAGGAGCATCAGAGGAGGTGGTTGCTAATACTGGTTGATAAGGTCTGACTCATAATAGCATTTCGGTTCATCCCAAAGGTGTTAGATGCTGTGGAGATCAAGGCTCCGTGCAAGATGGCCAGATCCTTTTAAACGCACAGTTTGTTAACCTGGGTAACACCAGACCTCATCTCTGTGTAGACTGATGAGGAATTTATATAGAGAGGCGTGGTTTATGAAAGCCCAGAGCCATATGTTATGCACTGAGAATGTTTATCAAATGTGTCTGTACAAAGCCTTTAGCCAATAATATCAAACATAACAATGATGCACCTGATACCCGATGATGCTAACATAGTTTTATGCAAAAGTTTTTTCCAAAATAAACTTGCAGATACTTTCTAAGGCTGATATCTAAAGGTAAATTATTGTCTGCTGCCAAGTTAAATGAACAGTTATTAACATGGTATATGATTGCAAAACTTGGCCAGAATTTTAGTTTAAAACATTAGGATATAACTAAATAATCTACAGAATGTGAATAAAAAACAGTCCTGACATTTACTAAAATTAACACGATAACCAACTAATGCTATCCTGTCCTGTAATTCCACTTTGTACCTCAGGGGGAGACAGTGAGTCACTGCAGCATCCAGTCTGCTCCAAGTCCAATATGAATAATAATATTATAATAATTGGAATAAGCAATGCTGACCTACACCACTGGGTGTAATCATGGGGCAGCACAGTTAAAAGCTGCTATGATTTTCTCTGCTGGACTGTTAATAGGGTACTTTGTTAAATTTTTAGTTTTTTTCTGGTGAGAAAGAAACCAATTATAGCTCCAGTTTATCCAAATAATGGAACTATTATCAGCCAGCTGGCCGCGCAATCCTCTGATTCAATGACCTTATCGCTGTCAATTTCCTCAGTTCCAATTTCTCCATAGCATGTTGAAATCTTGACATCATCATCATCATCATCATCGCACAGAGGCACTGTTAATAGGCTGCTTTACACTACATTAAGTGTGTGACACACACAGACTGCCCCCTATTTGTTTGGATCAGGTGGTTAATTCTTGCACGTTGTATATTTGGCACTGAACTGAATCCACTGATGTGATTTGTTCCGTCTGTTTCTGTCCGTATCGACGGTACCTACAAACCTGCCGTCATTACTGCCACTGAAGAGCCCTTGAGCAAGGCCAGCAGGTCAGACAGCTTCCAGGTGGGAATGCGTGTACATGTGATCAGGACATTATTATTTTCTTTTTGAAAGAGCTAAAGTAAAAAAAGAATAGGGGGGCTCTTGACAAGAAAACTGACAATCTTGACATTATGACACCCATTTTTTTTCCTGGTTTATTTTAGGAGCCCTTACATCACTGCCAGCATACTTACTACAGTAACCCTATTGTAAGGTTTTTTTAATTGGTAACAGAAAATCTGCTGAATGTTGAGCTAAAAATTCCCACCATTAGAGCTGGTGTGCATGCAAAAAAAAGGCAAAGAAAAGGCTACCTGCCTCATGCACTGTAATGTTAAACCACCACATGTTTGCTTTATATCACTGTCATGGTTTTACCTGCAGCCTCAGTAAACTGCCTCTGGTAGTCAGTAACAGGTGTGTGGTGAAAGCATCCATATTGATTATCTTTAGCAAACAGCCATTATACGACTGACAGGAAGACTAAACAGCTGTGTCATGCGAGCCAAAACCCATGCGGGGGGTTGGGGGGGACGCAGGTTTCTGCAATTAAAATATATATTCTACATTCAAATTATTTACTCAGAAATGTTCGTTTTAATTATTTTTCCTGCTACGGTTATTGAAAGTCACACACAGATTCACAAGCTCCTGAACAGCTGCAATTTGCGATTTTCTTGGGGTAAAAAAAAAAAAAAATCTCATCTCACATAAAAAAAAAGACTATATACACAATGCAAATTCGTTTAGAGAACACAGGCAATGAAGCCACAGATGAAGGGAGCGTGACAATATCTTTAAAAACAGACAGAAAACAGATGAGAGACGTCACACAGCGGTGGAACAGAACAGAGCTGTGGTGGTAAATTGGCTCATGGTGAATAACTCTGGTTGGTACTAACTTGCAAGCAAACTACGCCTAAGGGGACAGTAAACTTTTTTGCTTTTCATTTTCGCACATTTCGGATTGATGCTCCACCGACCGCTGTTAGGCTGCAGCCTGGTCTCCAGCGACCGCTGTGTGAGTCTGCACCTACTGCTACAATCCAATTTACAACTTTGGGAAGAAACCAATACAATAGAGGGGGGACAAATATACTCTTTTTGAGGTGTGATCTATGATATAATTAGAATGTTAGACTCATGATATAATACTTCTAAAGGGGAAAGAAATGTAGTAATGGGCGAGATTTCTCTGACTGAATAATGACATTATTCCAAGTGTGTGATTCAGAAGCTGCAACACGTGCGCACAAGAGAGAGAGAGAGAGAGACAAGACGTCTGTATATTTTAGTGTATGCATCTGTTACCAAGCCAAGGAAAACAACCCCTGCAGGCCTTTTGATTCGAGCTCCGGGAGGATAGCTGGAACCATCCATCTGTCGAAGATCAGATTTTAGTAAACAAGAAATGTTCCCGACTCATCACCAATTACGAGCTCCGCCGTATGAATTCAGACGCTGCGTAAGTGCAAAACGGGGACGGCTAAATTCAGAAATAATGAAGTGCGCTCTTAGTAAAGACAAACTCACTTGATTATAAGGGTGCCGGAGAGCCTGCCTAATTGATGGTTTTAATAATTCTCCTCCCCATCAGAGTCCGCATGACCCAGCCTGTGTGTCTTTGCCATGCTGCTTTACTCCTTATCCATTAGAAATGTAATAATTAGGTGTTTTTCAGCATAGCTGCTATTCAGTCTTTTGCAGACATCTCGCAAGTGCTTGTGAATTGCCCGTCCTCACACTAGACCGTTTTCCGTTTTCCTCTCTGTTATTTTTTTTTCGCCCTGTTTTATAATAAAATAACATAAGCCAGCAGGTTGCTGCGGATTCATTTATTCGTCTCCTAGAAAGGGAAAATTTCCATAACAACAACAAGGGGCGAGAGAACAATCTTACACGGCTTGATGACATTCCGTTTGGCATTTGCATACTGTGTGAGGAACATATTTCGAGGCTATGAGTAAGGATCACCGTGGCTCCTCTCCTCCTCCTGAAAGTATTAAGCATGCGAAGTCAACGTCCTAGAAATCCCTCTTCAAACCTCACTTTAAAAAAGGTTTAATTCCACAATTGTATTTTGCATGGTTATAACCTTGTGGTCCCCAGCAGTGCTAAATAAACCCTGTCCTAGCACCGGTGCTCATCCTCTTTTGCATTCTAATCATATCTGCCTCACACACACACACACACACACACATCACACTCCTTCATTACTTCCCACATTAGCCACCCAGCTCTGTTGGTTCCTCTCCTCCATATTCCCACTTCCCAAATCCTTCCCTTTCTTTTCTTTCCCTTCCTCCCAATCAACATCTCTCTCTCTCTTCCTCTTTCATAACAAGAGGCAGATTGTGACCTGTTGTCATCACGACCAGGGAAGGTCGGAGCTACAGTACAAACACGATCACACACGTAACAGTATCACCCATCGCCATAACTCATTCATTATCATATGAAAACTCATGAATGCTTGCACCATGTTGTGTAATGCACGTCCAAACTAATGTAAGAAAGTAGCTTGTATAATGTTCCTATATGTTAAAGTGTTTGTTTGTGTTGGGGTTGAAACCACTAGAAAGGAAATGTGGAATAATCAGTGCTGTCGATGGAATAATAAAATTGCCATTATTTCATTATAATTATAATGATCGCATTTACATAAGTAAATGTAATGTGCCACATGTGACCACTTATGTAAATGTGATCATTATGTTTCACATTCACGTCCACTGTATTCGCTTAAGCTGTGTTTCACCTTTATTTTAATGTATCACAAGAGACTTTGTGGAAATCTGCCCTGAAAACATTATATATGTTGATCGGTAATGTATAAGACCGCCGAAAGATCACATGGCTAGACATATATCACATATCGGACCTGCCAATCAAGACGAGTGGTCCAGCAAGATAAAATAAGCTGAACCTTAGCTGCTACCTGAATTATTATGAACCGCTTGTATATTCAATTCATACCAGGAAGATGCCTTCATACAGAAGATACAGGTGGACATTAACATTGTGCACTAAATAAAATATATAGTCCTGAAATCAAATTGAGCCACCTACTGTTTCACTTATCCAATGACACATCTCAACATTTATTGCATTCACGGAAACAGGATTCTGTGAATAATCATGGTTTCTAGGTAAAGTATATGTACGAATTTTCTCTGAAACGTTCATGATGACACACGAACAAAACTTCCCATTAGAGAGGTTGTAATCCGACTTCTTCTCTCCGGATATTGATGAGATACCTCAACACGTAAAACAAATTGGAATCATTTTTAAGTACAGCAGCAATGACATGGACAAAGAAACTGGACTTAATAAGGGTTGGTCATGTTAACATTACACCTGTTAACATTCTGTAGAGATATCAACACTGTCATTGTTACCCTGCAAAAACTAAAATCAGGAAACAGATAAAAAAACAACTTGATTTTGGTACAAATAGTCCAATATTGAGTAGAATTATCTTAATCCACTTGCAAATAATTTATCTTATTTCAAGTCATATATCAACAAGATATTTTCACCTGTTAAGGTGTCACATGTAGAAGTTTCCTCCCTCCTGCACAGAGCTGTTCTCTAGCTGTAGGCGCTTACATTTCCTTTTTATCTGGCACGAAATATAATGTGAGTAGTTTGCTAATAAAGCTGCAGAGCCGAGCCTTGCCCTCATAGGCCCTATCATATCTGTTCCTGTCTGACAAGAAGCCGGCGGGGGGTTTAAGCACGAGCGCCACGGGGGAAAACGCACACCTGAGACACGACAATGCCTCGCCACTTATCTGTGCTGTCAAGCATACAGTACACAGGCACAGATGCACACAGATACACAAACACAGGCATAGGGAGGTGGTGACAGGCCGGAGCCCCGTACGCTCCTTTTCTCGTATGCACTAAATGATATGGCGACTAATGAAGGACTGAAGGAGGGGAAAGAGGCAGCAGGAGAGACGGATGTGTGCCCATTTGATGTCGGTAATACACCTTACGTCTCTGCCATTTGTGGCGAGGTGAGAATTAGAGGCCCTAACCCCCGGAGCCCTCCATCATTTTATCGATTTACTCATTCATTTGCTGCGATTTGGGGATTCTTTGTGGACATGTTTGGTTAAAAAAAACATTTTCTCCTAATAAGCAAATCAACTGTGACAGCGTGATAATCAGATTTATTACCACACCAGTAATAGTTTTGTTGGCCCTCTTTTCTTTTCCTCCCCCCCTTGTAACGTCTTTTTGGGTTGAAAAATTATTATTATAAGCATGAAGGTTGCTGGCAGGCTGGCGTCAGCCCGCAGGGAGTGTCGCTCCAGACGCGTCCACGTGACGGGCAGATCTCAGGCCGTAAACCTGATTAGGACCCGGCCAAGAACCACTCAATTAATAGGACCAATTGACTCGTGTAGTCCCACACAGCTGCTGCCTCTTCCAGGCAGCGCGGCCGCAAATGAACATTGATTGAACTACACGTGAGGTTTATGGTGAGTGGTCAGAAGGAAACTCTCGCTCTCCTGAAGCACTATTACCACATCCAAATAATAATTTTTAATGAAAGCCCTGCGTGAACCCACTGATTACTAAATTATGACAAATGCATATAAAGTTGGAGGCTGCTAAGCCACAGGTTTTCTATTCACAGATACAGTTAACTACTGGTACAAACATGTGATGAAGAATCATAATTGCACTTCCTGTCTCTAAAAGAAAGTAGAAGAAGGGATCATATCTCATCCGTATCAGCCTCTGTGCACCGGCTTCCTGTGAAATCAACAACTTGTCCACACCTACAAAGCTCATGCTACATCCTGCCTTAAGGATCTCATAGTTCCGTATCACAGATTGAGGACACGCCTAGAATTTTCTAAATTAAAATGGGAGGCAGAGCCTTCAACTATCAGGCTCCTCTCCTGTGGAACCTTCTTCCTGCTTCATTCTGAGAGGGCAGACGCCTTCCTACATTTGAGAACAAGTTAAAAACATTCCTTTTTGAAGAAGCTTATTAGTTAGGGCTGGCCCTGGCTACTCTGAGCTTCTCTTTCTCTCTCTCTGAGTTTTCTACATTCTCATGCTGTTTTTTTTGAGGGTCTGTGTCTGTCCTGTTTCACCTGGAAGCTGCGATGGATCCTGTCATCTTACCCTCCACTGAAACCACAATTCAGTATATTTCTGTTATTCATTTTTGTCCTGTATGAATGTATTGTTTCTTATCCCGCACAAATCATTGATTGCATGCCTGTCCATCCTCTGTTACTCCTGAGTTTTTCTTCCATTCTTGTATGATGTAAACTTCTAAGGACAGAGGATATTTGCTTTATTACAAACTGCAAAACCAATTAGGGCAGATAAAATTGAAATTGAAACGTTAATTTGTAGGAAAACTAAACTGAATTCTGCCCGTTGTTAAAACCATGTTACCCCCCTCAGGAGCCATCAGGTTTTTATACTTTCACGTGAACCTCCAGCCAACAGACCTTCTCCAATGACCTCTGAACTGTGGTGTCATCTGGCCAACGAGGCCAAACATCACCATTTACTCCTCCCATCTCCTCTGAAGTGCAGCTGCAGCAGCAGCATCAACCTCTCTTTTTTCAGCAGCAGAGCAGCAGCTGAACTCGTCTCTCACTCTCTCGCTTTTCCCCCCCACACAAGTGCAGCCTGCATGAAAAGCTGCTGGAGGAAGATCTGAGGGCTTCCTACGAGCAACAGGAGCCACGCCGCGCTAGCAGGCCCTCTAACCCTGAGAAAGGATGATTAAGCACAACATCAGCAGCAGCTGTTAATGTGTATTGATCCGGGCTGGTGTTTGTCACCGTGCTGTAAGGCTGTTCCACGCTGAGGGTACGTTAAAGGTCTCGTATTGAGCAGTTTTCTGTGCTTTTATTCGATTTTGGTCAACAGAGCTCCAGAAAACACAAGGCACAGATCGTTTTTGGCCCGCCTCGTTAACATTCATGAGCCTTGCTTCTGATTGGCTGATTAACACATGGGAAACTGGAAAAAAAAAAGAGGCTAATATATGACATCACAAAGTGAGCGAAGCATAAATGAGCTGCAAAGTTTCTAAATCCTGCATTTCTACGTTTTTCTGAGTGATTGAAACATGTGACAGTTTCTACTAAAACTCATCATAGACCTCATCTAGAGCACAGAAATTGTGAAAGTGGCTATTTACATGATCATGATATGGAACGTTTAATTTTAGTTAATTATTAATTAGCTCAAAACTAATTGTTAAGTATAATTTACAAAATTGAATCATAGAATTTACTATCCTTTCCCTCTTTTTACATGCAGTACCCCAAAAAAGAATTCAATATAAATGAAATACTAATTTTTCTGATAATATTTGATAATTAATTGTTATTTCTTATAGCCAAAGTTAATTACCTACAAGTTGGAGGTGCAGTTTGGCTTCACTAAGGCCTGGTGACTGGAACATGCTGTATGTTGGCATGCTAATTCACCTGCAGTCCTCAGAGGAAGTGGTTGTAATATTTGAGTCTATAAATATATGAATCAGAAGTCAACAAGCATACGTGCCGCTCGTAGGTCACTGTGTAAAGAGTATCAGCTGCACATCTGTCAAACGACTGTCAAGTGTACAAAAATTGCCTACTGTACCTAATAGAAATCTCACTCTCACCGTGAAATATTGCCACTCTGACATCTGACTCGGGCCTTTGTGACGCCGCTGAACAGATTAGATAGAGTGCGTTTAATGCGGCTCTAATGCGCGGGGGCGGTTTCAGGTAGCATTGCTTCAGTGCGAGTAAAAGTCAGTTTCATTCAGTCAGTCACGACAAAGCTTTCAGCTCAGTGCCATCGAACTGAAATGAACAAGCCCCTGAGTATTGAGCGAACCACGATGTCTCTTTAAAAATCCATCAGGCCATCAATGACTTCTTTTGTTTTTTTTGTCTTTTTAAATGTAAGGCGGTGATTTTATCCTGCACCCAACTGGGTTTGAATGTGTACACCTTCATGGTCATTAGTCACAGTAGCACACATGTATATGAGTTAATACATACGGACATTTACTATTACTGCATTTAGTACGATTTTGATATACTTTACTTGCACGTTTCAACAGATGCTGCACTTCCTGTCCTGCACAGGACAGTGTACACATTCAAACCCATTCAAACCTTCCTGTCCTGCACAGGACAGGAAGTGCAGCAGATGATGTGTGCACAGGATGGAATATGAGAATGTATGACAGGAGACTGTAGCGTGCTACTAGTTTACCTGGTTGTATACAGAGTATTTAAAATGTTCTGCACATTTGTGAGTTACCACGTTAACATTTTCCTAAACAAATTTGTTAGTGGTGAAAACATACTACACTACACCCTCTGCATAATTTATGATTCCATTCTGCATAATGAGCACTTCTACTTGTGATAGTAGTACACATTTTGCTGACAGCACTTTTAGTTAAGTAAACTTTTGGATTCAACAGGCAGGGAACAGAGGGGGAAGAATCATCGGCCGCCGCACCTCGCCCGACAACCGCCGATAAAACAACTCCCTTCCAGCTCCACACTCCTTCCTCCCCAATGAAGCTCTGTGCACACACACACATGCACACACACACACACACACCTTCCATCACCTCCATGGACAGACACATAATTGGTCTCCCTTCGCGCTGGAGTGTCTGATTGAGTGATTTAAATGGGGAAACGGGCTGCGTTTGTACGCCACCTTTTCCAGTCTTCAGACCACTTCACACCACAAGTGTGTATTCACCAGTTCACACGTGTCGGTCCACCGGTGGCGGCCGCTGCCACGCGAGCTGCTGAGCGCTCGTCAGGGGGGGGAGATAATTATCACACACGGGGAGCAATTTGGGTTTAAGTGTCTTGCCCAAGGACACGCCAACAGGTGGACTGGGAATCAAACCAGCGGCGTTCCGACTGGTGGACGCCTGCTCTGCCTCTGAGACACAACACTTTTCCCAAACCAATTTCTATCTATTCTAAATTTTTAAAAAAATGTCATTTCTAAGTTTTGGATTATTAAAGTATATTTATCCATCAATTAACAATCACATCGCTGCTTGTTTCTCACATGGAGTGATGTAGAAGATGAATAATTCTCCCTTGCAGCACCAGAATGGCTACAAACATCCTCCCATCTCACCATGCTGCCCACACTTCCGCTCTCCCTGCCCCCACAGCCTCGCGCCGCCCCTCCCCCGTCCCCTGACAAGCAGAAAAGGCTGCGATGAATTCTTGACATCCATGTGAGTTAATTACAATCACTGCACATGTGCTGCTGGAGACGTGTAATTATCGGCACCTCGGCAAATGGAAGGCCTGTGTTTTAGCCACTCAAGAGGAAAAAAAATTGGACCAATTATTTGCATGATGAGGGTTAATCTACATAGCAGAACAAATAAATTATGATGATTTTTACTATTTCTACTCTTTGATTTGCTTCGTTCGCTTTGAGGACAGGACTCTCTGGAGTTTGATTGGGATCTGCCTTTAAGTGACTTGCTGCATTGGTGAATCATTTTGGCCATCACGCTGTCACACATAACCGGTTTAGGGAGACACTGGCTCACCCCGCTCGCAGACACTCACACAAACTCTCGCCGCCCTGAATAATCAGTGCAGATGGAGAGACGAACAGCGCAAACGCAATAAAAGAATCTCTCGCCCGCCCACCTACCCAGCATGGGCCCAAACACGCGCAGGCTGCTCATTGCATCTGTTCGCAAGACACCCTCGCCAAAAAAAAAAAAAAAAAAAAAAGTCTGTGCCTCCTCCTCTCTCGAGCATCATTTTCAACTGCTGTTGCCTAAATAGCCCGATTGCTAATGATGGAAGAATAAAACGCTGCTGGTGCAAGCTCATCAGAGAAATGAACCAAAACGGCGAACTGCAACCTTTCTGCTGAGACCAGTTCACTGAGACACGAGAACACAGATAAAACAGACAAACACTGGACATGTGTGCGAGACACAATGGTGAATGGGGCACAAAGGATCTGAAAAGGAGTCTCATGATGGAGCTATAAGAGGAGGCGACATCACAGCTGCTCGTTAAATTGAAGAAAACCCCTTTAAAATGTGGTTAAAAAGAAGGTCTCGGTCCCCTATCATGCTAATAGTCATTTCCATGTTTTTTAAGCTCTAGATAAAGTCTAGTGGTTATATATAAACTCCCCCATGCATCAAACACTCAGCAACTTTGCCCTTATCACAGTTCTTTTGTACTAGAGGTCTTTAAGAGTCCAAAAAGATCGACCTGATTTTTCATGAAATATAATGAACTATAATGATGAGTTCTGATACGTCAGAATAAACATAGCCGGGCCTACTGTCTTTTAATTTACACACAACCCAGAGTAAATAATGAACTGAAACAAGGACTCAGCAGGAAACGACAACTTCTGATCACACCTCCATACTCGTTTATCGGTTAACATGCAGAGTCAGTTATTCTATAAATTGTATGAATTGTATTGATGGCTATTAAAAAAACATGGATCAAGCCTATGGTCCCCGTTCACGTAGACCTGTGGAGACCTTTTCGTTTGTATTTCCCTGACGTTGTGATGTCATGAAGTAGCTCCTTCTGCCCCCACTGTTACACCCCCCTCTTTTCCAGTCTTCCAAGGGAAAAATCAGCCAATCAGAATAGAAGCTGTTGAACAATAAAAATGACCTAAGCTTTATGGAACTCCATCTAGATGCTTGAGAGAGCTCAGTAAAATACCCTGTGTTGGATTTCTGCACTTTAAAATGCAAATATACCATGCTCATGGCATTAGAACTTCAAATAAAACACAGAAAAGTGCATAATACGGGACCTTTAAAACCTGCACATATGCAATTCTAATCAGAGGTTAGTTAATGCAGCTGTGACTTCTTCATCACTGCTATCACATGGACGACAAAACCAAACCACTGTGGCCATCAAACCCTCTATGCATGCACCACATATCTGCAAAACCTTGATTATTTTCCATGTGCTTTCTCCGTATCTCAGCATGTGGAAGTCCAGCTCGACCCATACAGGCAGGTAAAGATCATCTTTTTACGCTCATGTATGAGGCAGAAGGTAAAAAGAGATGATTTATTCAACTTTTAAAGTTGCATCTTGCAGAAAGAAATATTTTCTCAGATTGCACTACAGTGGTTTTCCATATACTGACTTTCTATTGTCTGTTTAAGCACGTGAAGCATCCTCCAAAGTACACTGTATGATGGATATTCATCTCTTTGCGGGTAAAGGGGGTGTTCTGAGCGCGCGTTTGTGTGTTACTCACGGGTGCCATCGAAACGGGTGGCGATGGTGTCCAGGAAGGTGTTCTGCGGGGCCAGCAGCCCTCTCATCACCGGCATCCTGCTCCGGGTGGACTGGCTCCTCCTGCCGCGGCGCCCCGGGGCAGCGCTCGACTCCTGCTCAGACCCGAAACTCGGCAGGAAGCGGGAGGTGCCCGGTGCGCATCCCAGCCCCTGGAGGAGCGCACCGATCCGAGATATGCGCGGTGACTCCACCTTGGCACCGCGGGGGTTGTGACCATAATCAACTCAGCGGAGAGCGCGTGTTAGCCGCGGGATGCACCTGTGCACCTTCCGACGGAGGAGGAGAAGGAGGAGGAAGAGGAGGAGGAGGAGGAGGGGGCATCCGACGAAGGCGCCAGTGTTTACGCAAAAGGCGAGAGCGCAGCGCACAGAGGAGTGAGGACTGGCTGCAAGTTTTGGAGCTGATGGTGAGTGGAGTGAATCTTATAACGTTAAGCTCCTCCCTCCCCTCTCCCTCCCCCTGTGTCTTTCTATCTCTCTCTCTCTCTCTCTCTCTCTCTCCCTCCCCTCTCTCTCTTTCTCTCATCTGGCTTCAACACGGGATCAGATGCGGAGTCACACGAAGCCGTTTCAGGTCATGTCAGGCATCGGCCTGCGTCAAAGCGCAGGATGGAGACAACAAAGAGATGCTGTTCAGGAGACCTGCGGCCTTTTCCCTGATCAGGATCTTCCTGCGTAAAACAGACCCACGTAAAGAGTTTTAAATCACATGTAATCAAAGTCTCAATAACCGATAAATGCACAGCACCTCGCTGCGTGTACAGCCGAGCCCCTGAAGATGGGAAGTGAAGTGGAACGTGTTATGTGACCATGAAACAAAGGAAAGCGACGGGATCAGCTCCTCCGGCTGCTTCTCCCCTCTCCTCAGGACCACATGGCTGAATTTGGAGACGGAACAGCGGCTCCGTCGCTGCGCGGTGCGCGTCTGCCCTCTTCTGGTGGAGAGGCGCAACTTTTTACGCATATTCCGATGCTATACGCATGTGTTCACATACTGTATTTTTTCTATTTTTTTGGACAACAAAGGCTTAGTGGCATCAACAAAATAACAGCAAACAGACCAACACAGACACCGTGTCAAAATATGAATGAAATTTTGTCAGAAAACTATAAAAAAATAATAAAATCCTAGTCTTATTTCCCTGCAAACATTAAGGCAAAGTCAGATTATGGAACCAACTGTCCCTGAACATCCATGAAGGGACCCCACATCATGTTCACTGCAAGTCAACTGATCTTGGTAATCTGATTACATTTCATTTGCACCACTAAAGCAGAGTCCTGCATTATTAGCCCATCCAGTGATCTGTGCGGCAGTGCTCTGCGTCACACTGAGTATTGTGCTCACGCATTAAATTGTGCAAAATCAAATTACAACAAACTAAATGACACACAGAGACCCCAGGGCCACACAGAACTGAAATTTATTCCAACATAAAAGCTCTGATTGGTCTCTGGGTCTCATATAATGGAGGTGCTGTGTGTAGTTTGTATTTAATGGGAACTTAAGAGATGACAGGTGAGTACATGGACAGGAATTGGAGGAAACTGGTAGCCCAATAGAATATATATTTAAAGGTCCTATATCATACACTTCTGGGTTTTATTTTAAATTGTGACCACCTAAAGCCTTAAGGCTATGGATATTTCCCTGTTTTCGCTGTATCTCTAGTAAAAATGAGCTATAAAATCGCTAATTTTCTAAATCCTGGCTGACAGTTTTTAACCCATAGTCCAGGCATCACCTACCCTGGTACTGAGTGCTACTGTGGCTGCAGGTTTTTGTTCCAACCAGGCAGTAACACACCTGATTCTACTAATAAATCACTAGAGCCCTTCATTAGTAGAATCAGGTGTGTTACTGGTTAAAAAAAAACCTGCAGCCACAGTAGCCCTCCAGGACCAGGCTTGGTGACCCCCTGTCCTAGGCCTTATCTAGATCTATCTCTAATAGCATGATATGGCACCTTTGAGTACAAAAAAAATACCTCAATATAGTTTTACATCTCCTCTCTGAAGCTTCTCTCTGGAGCTGTAGAAGGGCCAAGTCATGTTATGTCCTGCTCGTTAATATTAACGAGTCTGTCCTCTGATTGGCTGATTTAAATGGTCGTGAATGAGGGACAGCGCTGTATAGTTGTGCCATCATAACTTCCCAGAGGTCCTGACGACTCGTTTCTGAGTACAGGCTGTGTCATTTCTCTGTAAACTGAAATATGTGACAGTATTTATATAACACTCAGACCTTTTGTATGATCACAGAGCAATTACAATCTCACTTTATAGCATATGGACCTACGGGGAAATGTGCAAAACTATCATCATAAAAAAATTATTATATAATTATAATACAATTTTATAGAGGCTGTATTGCAAACTCAAACGACAAAAACAGAGCAATTTAAAAGTGATAAAACATATAAAATATTTATGGGATAAAAGCATTTTTATAACCTTTGCTATAAATGTATATTACTCAACTTAAGACCAAATAAAGATGAAAAGCAACTAAGCACCAGATTACAAATCACACATGGGTGAAAAGCTGCCTTGCCTATTATTATAATAAAAGGTGAAGCTGTGGAATCCTAGATTATTTGTGTTTACCACATGACAATCCCCAGCAACACAAAAATGTATCCAGGCAATGGTAATTTAATTAAATAACAACTCAAATAATAAAAAAAGGGATTTTACTGTTCACTTTTGATATTTCACAGTAGAAAGTCCACAGGAGTAAATAATAAAATTCATTATTTCCAAATCCACTGTTCTTTGCAAATTTGTAATTTACATGTTGACATTTTGAGGTGGAATTTGAATAAGCTGGAGACTAATAGAAAGGAAAAAGACTTACATTATTATCTTTATCCAACACTTCCTGTCTGAGCTTGAGTTCCCTCCCACTCTCCATGTTGGATAGCTTCCTCTCCAATGACTAAGGTGCCGGCTGTAAGAGTGAAGAAGTTGAGAAACCGATTTTAAGTTAACACCTGCATGCATAAAAAAATGCAGTTTTAAAAGTTTCACATTTCTTCATTTTTTTCTGAGACTTTTATTTTCCACTACGTATTTTGGGTTATCCTTTGTGTATTGAACTGCAAATATTAATTTATTTATGAATTACTTTGAACTCCTTTACCTTAGCTTAAACTACCTCTTGGTGCTGCAGTTTTTATTATATTAAAACCCATAAGGACTGTTTCTTCTTCTTTATTATTCCTAGCCATATTCACATAAACCTGATAAATGTTTTATTTTGTTAAGAAAATTGTTTTATTTTACACTATATGTGCTAAACTCAAACTTTATATTGTCGCCCTATTGAAATAACAGCCTACGTGATTTTTTAGAAAAAGGGAGTTTTGGGTCCATGCTGCCCTGTTGGGTAAAAATCATCTCAAACATGAGTTGAATGGATCATGCTCTTATAAGACAATAAACATTTTTTTTTGTCAAAATGAAAATCTTTGACTTGAGCAATTTAAAAAAGGCTCATGAGGGCAAGAAAAGAACACGAGATCTAAAAATGATTCTTGCATCAATTTCTATTAGTAAGTGATAAGGGCTTCAGGCTATAATGTTTTATAGTCATTTAGAATTTCTCTTAATAATTACTCAGTATAAAACACAGTGCGTATCAAAAAATAAACATGTGTCATCACTTTGTGGAAAATTTGCCTCATTTCCTGTTTCAAAAAGTCATCAAAACTAGATGTTGGAGATGAGTTCTGTTTAATAAAAAAACAGACTAAGAAGTCCTGGAAAAGTGATGAGAAAGGGATCTGACATTTGTTTAATTTAACTTTGCACTACGGAATGAAAGAACATCTTAAACCAGGTTTAAGGATGCTTGAAGTCACATTGGAATATTCAAAAACTGGACTACTATGTATATCCACAGCCTCTCATTGTTAAGTCCTTTTTGATTTAGGTGATTAATAAATATAATATCTGTATTTGATAAAGTTTTTGTGTTTTGCCAAAAACTTGAGAAATGACTTAGGCCCTTATTTCAATAGGGTGACATTATAATTACCCATTGTTTTCAACCCTCCCTGATACTTTAAACATTTAAACAATGAGCCATCATCATTAAATACCGCTCGTTACCGCAACTTCTTGTCAGAGAACACATTCCTAATCTTAATTGGAAAAAAAAGTGCTTTACACTTCCTCTTACCACTGGCGTTTGAAGCGGAAGTCGTAACGCAACCGACCCAAGTGGGCGTGGCTATATATAGCCGCTCTACAGTACAGGGCGAGGTATTTTCCGGACCAATCAGCGTGTCCTGTCAGCAGACACCGATAAGGCCTGCCCCTTATGCTGTGTGGGCTTACCCGATTGGCGAGAAGGGTTGCCCCCTGTTCGCTGATTGGTCAGTAAACTGGGCGGGGGCGGAGCCTGGGTACCTGCCGCTCCTCTAGCAGCCTAGACAGCTTTCGGCCCAGAATACAAGAAAAAAAAAAGACACAACATCGCTCCCTTCACCTTCTTTGCTGCCTGTGTCGTGGACATTTAAGCTAAACAAGGTAGGAGTTTAAAACGTTTACTGACACGAGTTTAACTACCGGACCAAACGGTGGCGACACGGAAGCGTTAACGAGTCTTTTCCTATTTCACATCCTATTGTCCTCTTACAGCAATTGGCTGGATTACCGGCTGCAAAACATATATTTCTGCAGCAAGACAACTCAAGCTGGAAGCATTCGTTTCTTGTGTGTGTTCGACAGACCAGGTTTTAATCGAATAATGTCACATTTGTGATGTCACTACTGCTATGAAGTGGTAATTCTGACCCATTGTAGCGTCAGTCCTGTCTGTCATTTCTTGAGATGTGTATCTCAACTATCAGTTATGCGCCATGTTTGCATCGGCTGTCTTTTTGCTGTCCTCCACATCATGATCAGGAAACTTATGTAACTTTTCCATCTATATTAACCATTTGTTTTCTGTGCAATGCTGCTGTAGAATGTAAATTCCATTTGATTCATTCATTTCTTCTTCAAGTATTTTTTATGTTCCCTATAAATGAATGGACTTGTGCAAAAGCTGCAAATCAGGTGTCGCAGCAGTTAAGGAAAATGCAGTTATATGTGCTAATAGCTTGGAATAAAAGACACGGATTACATCTAAAGCAAACACTCCTTAATCACATTTGAAGATGGTGAACTGAGTTAAGTTTGTTGGCGCACTTTGACAGAGTTTGTCACAAAGAGAGGATTATGGAGTAAATCTGGAAAAGTGAATTAAATGCAGGGAGTCTCTGGTCTGGCTACTTCCACTTTGTGTTGTGAATGACTTCATTCATTGAGGAGAGTTATGCAGAGTAGAAACTTTCCCCGCGGTTGCAGCAAAACTCAACCTTCAAATCTTTGATGTTCTCGCTGGGTAAAATACTACGCTGCAGCCATCATCTTGTTGTTGGTTTTTTTTCCCCACTTTGTTTGTTTTATAATGTCTGGTTGTTTTTAATGTGTGTGTGTTTTTTCCTGTGTCTACTCCCAGGCTTCGAGATGGCTCAGAAAATCAAGTCGGGTTCTGTGGTGGAGATGCAGGGAGATGAAATGACTCGGGTCATCTGGGAGCTCATTAAGACCAAGCTCATCTTCCCGTACCTGGAGCTCGACCTGCACAGGTAACAACACTAGTATGTAGAAGACTGCAGGGGAGGGGGGCTACTGTTGTGCAGGGCTTTTATTCACCAGTACACCTGTGTCTTTAAACAACCGGTAGTGTTACATGCAGATAATGCAGCCTGTAATTTATTTAACTGCTTTGCCATCGCTGTTCCACTTACCTGTGAGGAGGGTGTGATGTGGCAACTGGTGCTTCCTGCAGGATTGTGACTGAAATTAAAAAAAAAAAAAAAAAAACATTATGAAGCAACTGTCCCTGCACTGGCAGGAAATTCTGGTTCGGCCTGTTTTTTAGGCTTCCCTCTACGCAGTGGGTTACAGGTAAAACGACCTATATCTGATTATCTACTTATAAAAAAAGGTTATATCTAACTTGGTTACGCAGCAGTATGTACAGCATGTAGTTGCGCAATGTCAGATCTGGAAAGTCCTCCTACATCGAAGCTGCATGAAAAGAGGATTTACCCTATTGTAGTTCTGCCTAGGGAGGCAAGGATCTTCAAGGTTACCAATCAAATTATTTTCTTGTGTATATTAGCCCCTTTCCACTCAGCATCTTGATTGACAGGAGCATCCATTGCTTTATTTGACCTTGTGGCCTGTGGAGTGTTGAAAGAGTCAGCACACAGGACTTTGGCTTGGCTTTTTTTTTTTTTTTTTTTAGATGGAATTGATAGATGTTTCACAGCATTCTCGTCATCATCTACCGCATGGGATTGTAAAAGTTAATGATTTCTAGTGCAACAGGTCTTCAAAACGGTATAATAATTGTTGGAAAAACACTTTCACATTAAGCAGCAGGATTGTCACCATTAGACCACTGGAAAAACAAACATTATCAGGTTATTTTGTGGAGAAGTAGTCCTTGAAGGTAACATATTGAAAGCTGTGCAGGATAGCTTAGTGTCCGAGGAATGCATGAAGTTGTCAAATAAATTGCACAACACAGGTCGAAACAAACAAGACCATTGCAAAAACACACAGGAACAAAAACAACATTCTTGTTAAACCTGAGCTTGTTTGCCCAAAGCTTTCCCTCCGTCCCTCTTTGTGTCTAGTTTGTCTTCATATAATTGGCTTGGCTTTTAGGGGGAGGGAGCGGAGAAATAAATTGGGTAAAAGGTCATGGCTGCTTTCAAACAAAGCCGCTGAGTTAAGGCTCCACACATGAAGGGAATGACAAGCACACCGGGCCTGGTCTACGTTTCAGGTGGAGTTCCTCGGCTCGTGAAGCCGCGTCGTCCCTCGAGCACAAATATAAGGAGAGTGGCAGCGATTCCAGTTACCGTGGCAAAGGGCCAAGTGTCACAGCACAGTTGATCCCTTGTTTCCTTTGCCTTTTGTCTCGCTGGCCGCTGGTTTTCGCAGATCTCCTCACCCCCCACGAGGCACGCAGACGTCAGAAAGAGGAAGAGAGAGCGAACACAGTTGCAGTGCTGTGAACAAAGTGGGACGAGAGGTTAATGGCTGCGTGTGGGATCTTGCAAAAAAAAATATATAATTAGCCAAGATATGGAATGAACAAAGCCCCGGCAGCAGTTTGAGTTGCTCCTCAAACTGGAAGCGCTCTCTCCCTACTCGTTATTGGTGTTCATGTCGATTGACATAGATATGGGGCTTAAGTTAGCGGCCAGCTGCTTCCAGCCAACTAAAACAGTAGCATATGTTCACTTTTAGCGCTTCACCAGTTTAGGCTCCAAGGCAGCGGTGTAATGGCTGTGAGTGCATGCTGAAGCGTACATAATCACAGCTCCTGAAACAGAACGCTATTGTCTGGTGTGCAATGCCTCTGCTGTTGAGATTATAAACGGTCTCCATGTCCCTTTTCTCTCGACTTCTCTACACTCCCTCTACATTTCATTTGGGGCTCAACTGTTTTTGAGTTAGCTAATTTAATTTGTCAGGTTTTTAAGGCAACTTCAGATCTAAATCAAGAAATGTTTCTAAAAACAACTATAAACTTGATATTAAACAAAGTATCATGTGTAGTATGTTGATATTGAAAGAATGCCCAGCCCTTAACTAAGTACATCATTGCTCTTCATTTCAGATTTTCTTTCTGACGTCTTTTCAAACCTTCTTTCCCTGCGCAGCTATGACCTCGGGATGGAGAACCGGGACGCAACGGACGACCGTGTGACCGTGGAGGCGGCGGAGGCCGTGCGGCGCTACAACGTGGGCATCAAGTGCGCCACCATCACGCCGGACGAGAAGCGCGTGGAGGAGTTCAAGCTCAAGCAGATGTGGCGCTCGCCCAACGGGACCATCCGTAACATCCTGGGCGGCACGGTGTTCAGGGAGGCCATCATCTGTAAGAACATCCCCCGCCTGGTGCCCGGCTGGCTCAAACCCATCATCATCGGCAGGCATGCCCATGGCGACCAGGTAACCTAAGGGTTCACGAATTGTATTTTTGGTTGAGGAATTTTTACACTCAAAAGTAGTAAAACCGCTAAACATAGCGGCTCCTCCCTTACTATGTGACAAAGCTGCTTCTGTTACTGAAGCGATGAAGCACAAATGTGCATAGTTTACATTTTTCTCTCTACTGACTCTCCATCAGCCAACGTGCAGCTCAGTGAGTTGCGGTAATATCCGACAATAGGAGGTTTTCAACAGAGACTCAGTCAATAATTATATTTCATCAGCTGGCCTTTGGACCATAACCTACAACCCCGTAGCCTTGACGTGTTGCAACAGCCCCACAGAAATAAATCATCTGATTTTGTGGCCAAAGTTCTCTCATCAGAGGAGAATAATCCACGTGAAAGTGTGTGATGGCTGCTGGTTGCGTAATATCCCATGGGTGTCAGAGGTATGCGTGTTATGCTGTTGCTGATATGCTGTATCACCCAACGCTCCTGGTGACGATCGCTGTCATTTGATCTTTGATCCAACGCCATTTTATTGGATGTGCTTCAAACACTTTTTAAAAGCTGTTTGTGAAGGTTGAAGTGGTTCAACGTCATTATAACAACTATTTGGTCCTGAGCTTCATATACTTGGTTTGGAAACCACTGGTTTAGTGGGTCAAACAGCCTTCTATTATTAACCTTTTGTATTCCTCGACATGTTCCCCACAGTACAAAGCCACAGACTTTGTGGTGCCCGGACCTGGAAAACTGGAAATGACCTACACGCCTGCAGGTGGAGAGCCAGTGAAATATGTGGTCCATGAGTTTAAGGGTAAGGGAGCGGTTACTCCTGTTTATGGGCAACCACCCAACTAGTTCACATTAAGGGGTAAAGTTTATTGCACAAAGTGTCCATGATTGTATTTTGAACTTCCACTTCTAATATTATATATCTACATACACACATTGGCCTTACATGAAAAATATCTTGCAGCAAATTCCCTCCTATCCATAGGTAATTTGCAAATGTGATGCTATTGCATAATGTATACGAATGCACCCATCCAGGCACAGGTGGCGTCGCCTTGGGGATGTACAATACCGATGCGTCCATTCGGGACTTTGCTCACAGCTCCTTCCAGATGGGTCTGACCAAGGGCTGGCCCCTGTACCTCAGCACCAAGAACACCATCCTGAAGAAGTACGATGGGCGTTTCAAGGACATCTTCCAGGAGATCTATGAGAAGTAAGGACTTTAAAAATCCATGCACCGTTACGGTTTGTAAAATTGCTGAATCGCATTACAAGTTTTCTGTAATTGTGTGTCTCCCAGGGAATACAGAGCTCAGTATGAGGCCAAGGGCATCTGGTATGAACACCGTCTCATAGATGACATGGTGGCCCAGGCCATGAAATCTGAAGGAGGCTTCATCTGGGCCTGCAAGAACTATGACGGAGACGTACAGTCCGACTCCGTGGCGCAAGGTGAGTGATGACACTGACACAGATTTGTAATTTTTTTTTTTATAAATGGAATGTATATTGATAATTTTCGCTCACTGTGGTTCAGGCTACGGCTCCCTGGGGATGATGACGAGCGTCCTCATATGTCCTGATGGACGGACGGTGGAGTCCGAGGCAGCCCACGGCACAGTGACACGCCACTATAGGCAACACCAGCAGGGAAAAGAAACCTCCACTAATCCTATTGGTAGGAAAACTATTCTTAAACCAATGCTATATTGTCACCCAATAAAAATAATAGCCTGTGTCATTATTTGACAAAAGTGAGTCTTTAGCCTGAATCGTCTCTTGATGATGCTGCCACGTCTGGTAAAATCACCTTAATCCTGAGTTGAAAGGATCATACACTCTATGCCTTATAGGACAATGTCCACTTTACTTACTTTACTTTACTTAGGTCATTTTATTTTTACCTTTTTTTTGCCCAAGTCAAGATAAAATGCCAATTTAACAAGGTTTCATGATAAAGAAAAGGAATCTTGAATCTTCTTCTACTGGTCAGGGATAAAGTCCATTAAACATGTTGAGTGTCATCACTTCATTTAAAATTTGCCATGTCACATAAAACTGGACGTTGGATTAAAAAAAAAAAAAATGGGCAAAGAAGACCTGTGAAAGTGAGGAAACGGGCAACTAACCTTATGATCAATTTGATTTAACTGACAATTATTTAATTTAACTTCAGGTAAGGTACATTTTGAGGTTTTCAAAATGGAATTAATTACATGGTGCATAAAGTCACACTAGAATGTATGAATGAATGTCCACAGACCTTCACTCTCAAGGCCTTTTCAATTAAAAATGACCAATAAATATAATAATCTCTGCATTTGAAGTTTTTTTTGTTTTCCCCAAAACTTGAAAAAATCTCTTAGACCGTTATTTTAATAGAAAAATAAAATGATGTATTTACATACCTACATAGTGTGAAATATGTAGGGACTAATCGACCTCCCGCTGTGAATCTGCTTCTGCAGCCTCCATCTTTGCGTGGACGCGGGGCTTGCTGCACCGGGCGAAGCTGGACAACAACGCTGAGCTGCGAGTGTTCTCCGAGGCTCTGGAGGCCGTCTGCATCGAGACCATCGAGGCTGGTTTCATGACCAAGGATTTGGCTATTTGCATCAAAGGAATGCCAAAGTTAGTAGTCTCCTCTGAAATGCAATACGCACAGTTTTTCTGCTCTATTCCAAAGCGCTGGCTGTGGAAAGTGATGATAATCATGGCTGCAGAATGTTTATAATAGGAGTGGCTCTGGGATTCATCCCAGTGGGGATGTTTTAGTTCCACGGCAGTTAACAGGACACAGGAGGAAATAAATAGGAATAGACAATAAATATATGAGTAAAATATGGCTAATAATGATATTCATTCCCTGTGTAGATTTGTTAGTGATCGTTCTTTCTGCACCCCAAGCAACTATTTTACATTTAGATGACAGGTTTTAAAGGGATCTCTCAATGGTGAGTATGAAAAAGGAGGAATAATTACAGCGATAAAAACACAGGTTCATGTTCAGTTTGGAACCTGACTATTTTTTTTAGGTTATACTTGAAAAGATTGGAAATTCTCCTTTGAAAAATCAGGTCTTTTTCCATGTAGATCTGGGTTTTGTTTCATTAAAGTGAAAGTATTACTAGTATTTTTTGCTTTGGCAGCAACTATTACCATGTATCTAAACAGGAACGCTACAGTCAGGCTTACTCTTTTCTGTCTTTGTTTGCAGTGTGACTCGTGCTGATTACTTGAACACCTTCGAATTCCTGGACAAACTAGCGGAGAACCTGAAGATTAAACTGGCCAACCAGCCCAAGCTGTAGTCTCACCTACAGTTACACACGGATACACACTCACACATTCCAGACACACGCACACAGGCATCCAGACAGCTGCAGGAAGTACTGGGCAGTGGAGAAAGTGCCCGAAACTCCACGAGGCCAAATCATTCCTGCAAGGAACGCAGGGTCTGACCACGCAGGGTGCCTTGTCGAAAAAGACGGGTAACTGAGGGTTCTCAATGCCTCACGAGTAGACAAAAAGCATTTTATGAAAACGACCTGACGGGGCCGTGACCTTGTTTAAACTAATTGCACTAGGTTTCCCTGAAGTGAGTGTGGTGTGTGTTTGTATTTGTTGATCAGAGCTACACAGTTCGTCTGAGGGGCTTCTGGACCCTCGCTGCCTTATACGTTTTTTCGTCAAAGACAACTGTTGGTTCCGCTCATACTAATGAAACCTTTCAGCATGTTAGTGACGGGCCGTGCATGCATACGCAAAATTTTACTCTTGTGCAACACGAAACATATTACACACTGACATGTTTGTTGATAGTATTCACACAATTTGTCAACAAATTAAGATCAGAATACATGCTATGTTGGACACGTACATCATAAAAACTGTGTATTTATTTGTCCCGCCTTTGTGTGCGCATATGTGTGTGTGTGTATTAACATCCAGTACTATGTCAGTAATAAATTACACAATGTCCATCACAATAAAATTAGTTTTTGAAGAAATGTGTGTGCTATTCTTTGATAAAGGCCTTTATGAGACCTTCACTTTAAAGCATAAGTTCAGCGGTATAAAAAGAACATGTCTGCAATTATCCCCCCAAAAAACTAATTTACAAGGAAATATATATTTCCTGTTAGCAGTTCATCCAAAAGACAAGAACTTCTTCGCCTAAATTATATTTTTTTCCATCTTTTCTTAAATTTTTTAAATCCTCCAGTTTCTTTACATGAGTTCATAAAGTTAATGTGGGGGTATTTTCAGCATCAGTGTCACAGCTTGACTCAGGCCATGACAAATGGGGAACACAATTCTCAACCTTAATTATTTAAACAAGCAAAAAGTAATTGATTCAATTAAAAAATGTGGAGTCACCCAGACAATTTTGTGTTTTCTAAGAAAGGTCACACTTTCTTTTTATCAAATGAGTTGCAAAATAAATAGAAAATATAGTCAAGACCAGGGTTTAAAATTAGCACCCGCCACACGCCAAATGCGTGTAAAATTATTTTTTGGCGGATAAAAAAAAATAGGCTTACACGCCATTGGCCGGCTGATAAAATATGCCTCTTCCTTGCTTCAACAATAAATAATTAGTGTTGTACACACAAAACGACTAACTGGTGTAAAACACATTATGACCACAACTGGTGTGATTCGCGTTTTAATTTCCGAATTTGTCCCTGACCGTCCACCGTCACTCAACAACATTCGAATGTAGCTGCGTTTGTTCGATTCAGTCCATTCAATCAGTCAGAGAGAGATCAGAGTAAAGACAGCGGTAACGTTACCAAGTATGTGGCGACATATAGCCGGTGTACAAAAGCCAGTCAAAAGAAGCAATGCGGAAAATAATCCAACGGCTTCTCCTACACCAAAGAGAAAATTCAATGAAAAGTGGCGCTTCTCAGAAACGGGGGCGAGGAGAGAGTGGCTAATATACAACAGTGGAACAAAGGCAATGACTTGCAGCATCTGTGACAAGTTCTCAACGCATCGTACATGTTCATTTGTTGTTGGCAACACTAATATGAAAGTAGAGACGATCAAAGACCACGAAAGATCACACGCCCATACCAACGCAGTTAGGATGGCTACTATGTCAGCCGAATCAATATCTTCGACACCAACTGTGCAAGGTCTCACTGGAATGACCGAAGCTACTGCTACAAAGATGAAGAACTTTTTTCTAACTGTACATGCCTTGGCTAAGCGATCAAGACCTATCTCCGACTTTGTGTGGCAGTGTCAGTAAGTAGCCTACTTCAATTTACTTGTCTCTATATGATTAATTTCTTTAGCATGGCCCTTATTTAGCATGTCTGCCTCAGTTGATGTTAGCTAACATTAGCTTAGCAGCTGTGTTGACTAGACTTTAATTTTAGCTTGACTTTCATAGTGGTCAAATCAGCACGGGCACAATGATAGTCAATTAATTAATATTTAAGCAAACTGATACATAGAATTTAGATGTAGATGGAATTTCAACTAATTTTTGTCGTCTTCTTTCTTTGTGTCTTAGATTGGATGAACGAAAGGGAATTCATGTGGGGGGGACGTATCGGAATTCTGTTGAAGCCAGAGTGTTCCTTCACTACATTGCGCAAATTGAGAGAGAGAAGATTCGAGGCCGACTTCAAGCGGCCAGCTTCATAGGTGTCATGACGGATGGATCAACTGACAGCTCTGTAAAAGAGGAGGAGATGGTGTACATCAGGACATGTGTAGCTGGCACAGTGGAGACCTCATTCGTTGGCATTACAGCAGTAGAGAAAGCTGATGCAGTGAACATCTCCTGTGCGGTAAAGGAAATAATGGAATCGGTGTGCAGTGACTGGGAAGACAAGGTGGTCGCCTTTTCATCAGACGGTGCAGCAGTGATGATGGGAGCCAAAAGAGGTGTCATCACCCGCCTCAAGGAAAACAAACCTTATGTAGTGGGTGTCCATTGTATGGCACACAGACTTGAGCTAAGCTTTAGAGATGCAGTCAAGAACATTCGTTTTTTTCAGGCTATCGATGATCTGCTCTCAGGGCTCTACAATTTCTATCACGTGAGTCCTCTGAATCGCTCAAACCTGATCAAGACTTACAAATCTTTAGGAATGACCCCTCTCATGCCAACAAGAATAGGTGGCACCCGATGGGTTGCTCATCTGTCAAGGGCCTTGGACCATTTCCTACGTGGCTATCCAGGCATCGTTCAGCATCTAGAGCAGGTTGGTCCCTATACTATACATTTTTGGTTGTCATTCAATAAGATGTTAAAATGAAGCAGTAATAAATTTTTCCATAATGTATCTAATCTAACCCAATGATATGAAAATATATTGATGCAAATCGTTCTGTGATTACTCTCTTTTTTTAGATGAGATCCAGTGATGGTGGCGTCCAGGCTGTGCAGCAGTGTAAGGCCAAAAAGTTTTCACAGCTGGCGAAAGACACTGTGGTCCTCAGATTTTGTGGGTTCCTGCATGACCTCCTCTCTCATCTAGTGAGCCTGTCAGAATCGTTGCAGAGAGCCAGCATCACCATTGCCGAAGCACACAGTTGCCTCTCATCCACCGAAGCTGTATTGCTCAAATACAAAATCAGGTATTATTGAAATAAAAATCTCCTTTAAATATTTTAATTATTTAAGAGAAAAGTGAAGGGTATTGATATAAGATGTAATTGTTTAGAGAGGGACCCATGATGAGGGCAACACAAGCTGAGACATTCAAGGGTGTGGTCCTAAATCCTGGAAAAGCAGAGGAGCAGATGTTGTCCTCCAAGGATAAATTGATTGACAAACTGGTTGACAGCATTGGAGGCAGGTTCAAGGACGTTAGCACTGGAGTACTGCAGGCTACAAAGTTGGCTTCCTTCAAATACTGGCCACATTCGGCAGAGGAGCAAGGAGGTTAGTTCAGACTTAGATGAACAGGGTCAGTGTAGCAAACGGTCAAAAGGAACACCTTGTGTTTTAAAGGCACACTACATAGTCTGCTGTCATGTTGCTTAACTGAGGAATGCTCAAGGTGTACCAAACATGATGTGTATTTGAATAGACTTTTTATTCCCTCAGATTTTGGCGACGCTGAAATTGATGTGCTTGTGAAGCATTTCACTCCAGTTCTCGCCAACCCTGAGAAGATATGTGACCAGTGGACAATGCTGAAAACAAGACTTTTTCTTGAGCACACATCTCTTCAGAATCTCACATGGGCTGATGTTTGTCGTATGCACAGCGACTCCTGCCAGGAAGTTTTGAACTTAATGGACCTTATACAGACGATACCAGTTGGCACAGCAGATTGTGAGAGAGGCTTCAACGTGATGAAAATGGTCAAATCCGACTGGAGGTCAAGGTTAGATGCAAACACACTATCAGACTTGCTCGTAGTACAGCTGACATCGCCAGACATCCCAGATTACGACCCTACCCCTGCAGTGGAACTCTGGCACTCTGACTGCATCCGAAGACGCAGACCAGATTTCTTAGATGGTTATGAAGCTGAGGTTTTGTATTCAGTTGGTGACGATGACATTGATTGAACAGATCACACAATGTGCTAGATATAGTTGTGCTGTCTGTCTTGTGTTGGGGCAGGACAACAAATGTCCTGTCTAATTCTTTGCATTATATGTTCTTTGAGGTTTGTGTGCCACTACTGCCACATTCTAGTATGTTGCGTGAAATCTTTTAATATTTAAATTGTCTGAAACAGGTCAGGTCATACTATAGTTGGTGGTAATGACATTTAAGTCATGAGAATTTACATGAATGCACTTGACTGCACATGTTGTGTGCAGGGCATGCTGTAATGTGTGTATATAGCATGAGATTGAAAATAAATTACATTTTTTCTGAGCCTCAGAAAACAGTCATTAATGTAGTTTCCTACTTACAATGAATTGATTAACATAATTTAATACCATTTTACTGTTGTAAAAAAAGTGGCCGGTAAAAATATATTTTGGCCGGTAAGTATTCACACCTTACCTGCCACTGGCAGGTAGGTCAAAAAGTTAATTTTATACCCTGGTCAAGACATTGACAAGATAATAGAATTAATGTTTTTTCTGAAGTCATTTTCTCCTAACTTTGCTTTTGTCAAATAACACTCCATCTGACCAGCTAGATTGTTTTCAGCTGTACTGACATGATTATACAAAGGTTTTCTAATCATCCATTAGCTTCTAATGCAATTAGCAAACACAACGCACCATTAGAAGATTAGAGTGATCCTTGCTGGAAATGGGCCCTTTATACACCTATGGGTATTGTATTAAACATTTGCAGCTAGAATAATAATTTACCACATTAACAATGTATGGAGTGTATTTCTGATTAGTTAAATGTTATCCTAAATGAAAAAATTGTGCTTTTTATTTCTAAGTGACCCCAAACTTTTGAACAGTATTGTAAGAAAAGCACAAAGGTGCATTGAGCGTGGGGATCGGTGGATTCAGTACTGTAGGGTGTGAGGGTTTCAGGATGAATTTAAACACAAAACAAAGAACCAGAGTGGAACTAAAGCTGCAAGATAGCCAAATGAAAGTAAGCAACCGGAAGAGGCAGCCAAGACTTCATGAAGTGCTGTTCCCTGTTGGCACTGACCTACAATCACAATCCACTTTATTGGCCAAGTTTACACAGATAAGGAATCTGACTCTGGGTTTTTCCTTTGCTCTCGTACAGTAGCACCTACACAGAATAGGTGTATAGACAACAGTGCTACAGGAAAAAAGAAAATGTGCAAACAAAAGATGTGGGTGGTTGGTTTCACCTGCCACACCCACTGTTCCAGAAAGTGGGTTCAATGAGTTTGTTAGCTCTGAGATAAGAAGACTCTGGGTTTCCATTTCCAACAGAGAGGAAATGAATCTTCTTCTATCGAATTACAACAAAGGCTCTGTCTTTTATTTACCTGTTGCCGTGGAGACTCATAGTATTAGAACTCCATTGATGACAGATTTTTTTTATTCACCACGCACAATCTGAATGCAGTAATTCAGAGTTAATTAAACAAACTGATCAGCTGCTCTGCAACTGAAGACTTAAGAGTTTCCCCATATCAGGATTCATCAGTTCAGACCTTATATTGAGCCTGCTTTTTGGAACATGACCATTCCGACTGGTATCTGAAAAAGAAGGTAGGCAGCAGGGAAAGAACAGCGATTGTCGGAGTAGCTGGTTTGTTTCGATCAAAGGCCAGTAACATGTAAACTGAGAAATAACTTTTAAAAATAACACAGATCGAGGCTCTTTCAGTAAAGGAGAACAAGAAGATAAATGACTTAATAATTACTATAATATAAACTGAGTATACTCTGTACAATAGAAATCCCAGAAACATGGGGGTAATACTGGCATTGCAATAGAAAAACAGATATTTATATATTTGGGAAATACTGTATTGTGTATCAAGATGATATAGTAATATAGATAATTTAGGGATTTTGTTGCTCCTCTATCAACCATGCCTATAATTATAATGGCTACAGAATGACAGATTGTGCCTTTAATAAAGTGACCCGTACGTGACCAGCAGGTGTCGCTGTTGCACTATAACACACCCACTCTGCTCCGCATGTTTATTAGCGATGTGACTCACTATATTATGCACTAAGAGTGACTGAACTGACATCACTCTTTCATCGATAATCCATTGATTCTGTCTGGATTATGGATCCTCATCCCAACCAGACAGACACCAGGAACCAGCTGAACCCCAGAGGAAGTTCTGCTACTGCTGCTGCTGCTGCTGCAAACCCCACGAATAGAACTTCAGACATGTCTGGAAATGATCAGACACATGATAATCCCAACAGGATGGCACCTGACAGCGGGACAGATCCACAGAGGACAGATCCACAGAGGACAGACAGGCAGCCGTGTTAGTAAGTAATAAAGACGTGATGTGTTGACATTATTCATGCTATAAAACAGATATGTCCGGTTTTTTTTATTTAATAATGTTCCTTCCATTAACCTTCAGTTAATGCTCTATTAGCCAAAGTTTTATACATATAAGTTTTAGTTGATAAATAGATGGGTAATATATTACAAGCTGCTGTTAACTTTCACTTTCGTTTCATGTTTTCTGAAACTGTGATGATGCCTTCACTGTTTCTCGTAAATTTCAGCTGCCTGTCATGCAGCCACAAAATAAACGCAAGGTGTAGGGTTTTCAAGCAAGATTAAGACGTTTAAATATTTGTACACTGTTCTTGGGTTTTATTGGAAGTTTGGGTATCTCTAACAAGATAAATGTATGGTTTTAAGAACCAAAAATACTAGAAATAACAGGTTGTTTTGCGTTGTCGGACAAAATATTCAGATCCTTTACTCCAATAAATGACATACTTTTGTACTTAGAATTTAAAAATGTTACTAACTAAAGTAAATGTACTTAGTTACTTTTAATTACTGGTTTCTCTGTATTGAAAAATGCTTGTCCTAATCTTTTTTGCTTTGGGAAACCACACATTTTATATCATGACTGATTTTTAAAAAAAATCACATGAATGCATCCTTTCTCTGCCCTTCCTATTTCCATTTGTTTACTTCTGGGTTATTTTATAGGGGACAGATTTTGTGTAGCCAAATTAAGGCTACAAAATTAAGCAGTTATATAGTGCAAATACCATAAAATATATGAAAATAAGACATTAATACATTAAGATAAAAAATGGAAGAAAATAAAGAGTAAACAGCAGCTACAGCAAGACACAATAAAACATCTAGTAGATTAGTAATATGGCTATAGACAACTAGACTTGTCTAACAGGTTGTACTTGACAACTAACAAGCTGCAGGCACATTTTGATTATCAATTATAAGAGTATTTAATAACAAGTATTTATTTCTGTTCTTCCCTCAGCTCCACTGGATTCACCATGATCCCACCGAATGAAGCTCGTCGTAGCCAGATGACAAAGAGTAAGCTGCTATCAGCTATGCTACCTACTCAGATCTTTTCAGATTCACATATACTTGAAATTTGTCTCGAAAGGAATGGATTTTTTGTTGTTGTTGTTTTTACAGTGGCTCAGAAAGAAGAGGAGGAGCTGCAGAGATTGAGAGAGTCAAATAGAGTCCAGGCTGTGCACCTGAATCCAGAGAGAGTTGGTAAACCAACACATAAAACATACACAACTGTTCTATTTGACTATTTCTTACCATTTGTCCTTCCTTAATCCAGTATTCCTACTCACTGATATGCTGTAATCTGCTGTTTAATGTATCAAGGAGGCGGTGATGTAACACTGGTTGAAGCCCGGGAGAGGCAGTTCACAGAAATGCGATGTGCCAAACTGCAAAAGAAGGTGCGTGCATGCATTTTTGTGCATGTTCTTCCCCTCAGTTTAAATGCATCAGGAAAGTCTCCCACCATTCAAAAAAGTTTGAGCTTGTTTGTGCAAAGTGAGAGTTAAAACGTGGAAGTTTTTACATGTACCGTATATGCTGAAAGTGAAAGGCTTCCCTGAGCTCTCTGGAACTCAAATCTTAAAGTGTATGAATTAATAAAATCACAATCCTGGTCCAATACTCCACTTATATAAGAATGAGTTTGAGTTTTGTTCTATTGCACATTTCATCGTTTAATAAGCGAGGAGATGTTATTTTAAGTATTTTATCATTATAGTGTAACTCTCTCTATATATATACTTTACATATATTTAAAGATTTCTGCTCATTACTACTTAGAAAGAAGTTCAGAAAGAACAGTAAAACATTTAACAAATTATCTGTAGAGCAATTGGCTGTTGACTATTAAATTAATTGTTGGCAATTTTAGATTTTTTGATAATTAATAAAAAACAATGTTTGAGTCATGTATTGCATCGTTGCAGCTGTCTATATATATAAAGCCATATATATATATATATATATATATATATATATATGTGTGTGTGTGTGTGTGTGTGTGATTTACGGTTGTTGCTCCAAGCTGAAACAGGAAGAGCTGGACAAGAGACGGCGACGAGAAGAGGAGGAGAAGCTCCAGAAGATGAAAGCTGAACAGAGGCAGAAGGTCAGAGCGAGATTAAAACAACAAGAATCTGTACTTTGGCCACCCAGGAAAATACTTTTTATGTGTGTTCCTTATATCACTCACCACGCTCATAACCATATCTCTTGTTATGTTTGAAAAAGTGACAAAAAGCTGTGAATCAACCCCCCCATTCTCATTTAAATGATTAAACCCCCCTTGGAGAGTAGTTGTGCTATGAAGTAATAATTCACTGGTCTGGCGGCTCCGTTCTCCCTCAACACTCCTGATCTGTTACTATTTCAGTCGGCAGAGTAATTCCTGTTTTTCCCAGAGTGCTTTTTGACAAACCCCAGAGTTCCATGTCAGGAATGTGCTGCACTCTGTCACAGGCTCTGAGTGTAGGTGGGAAGAGCAAAACGCTGCAGAAAGACTTGATGCTTATCCAGAAAAGTGTTTCAAGGCTTACTCAGCATCTACAACACAATTTGTTGCCATGTGGAATTATGTTCTACTCAATCTCCACATGAAAGTAGTACATTGGTATTTGAAGGTGGGCTATTAGATGGTGTACTAGTAAACGTGAGGTTCATTAAAACATGTCTGAGTACCATCCAGTTTGTAGAAGTGGAAAGAAACTGAGTACATTTCCTCAAGTTCTACAATTAAATACAATTCTAAGGTACTTATACTTGAGTATTTTAATTGTATACTTACACTCCACCACAAGAAACGTTCTGAAAAGGTCATTTCAGTATATAATTTCTTTTTTATTTCCTACCCAATCTATCATCTCACAAACCTCTTAAATTTGGCTTGCGACGAAATACAATAATTGAAATGCTCCCTGAATATTCACTGCTTTTTAAATGTATTTTAAATATATAGGTAACAACCTAATTTAATTCGAAACACAACTTTTAAGTAATACTTACTCTTAATACTTCTATACATTATTATAAGTAGGATTATTTTTTTACAGTACTGTTTTCGGATTAAAGTAAAGGGGGCCATAGTACTTCTTCCTCCACAGTACCATGTTTGGCCACTAGATGTCAGTAGAGACAAGCATCCGCTGGGCTGCTCCACGCCTGTGTTGAATCCTCCCTCACACGCCCGGCACTAAAACCATGAGCGCTACCTGATTAATGGTCTCGTGGGTTTCCAGCCGCCAAAGACATCTCCTCACCCTGTTTTCAGACATGTTCTCCTCCACGTCTGGCCCAGTTCTCTGGCTAATAGTGGTTAATGGACTGCTGCAGTTCTGTAAATTGTGATTAATGCTAAAAGACCAAAGCGGTCTTCCACAGACGTTTCGCCGTTTGCGCCATGACCTCTGTGAAGCCATAGGAATGTACTGGTAATCCAGCAAATAGACAGATGCATGTCTTCTTAGTCACAGAGGCGTGATCTAAGTGGGGGCTGGCAAAAAATATCCGTGGGTCAGGAGTCTAACCTGACCCATTTTGGTCGGATGTACAGCAGGGGAGAATTATTGCATGTTTAAAACCACTGAATGTGCTACAGGTCTTAGCTCATATGGTGGATGTCAGTGCCGGAATATACCTTCAAAATTAAATTCTGAGACAAGGAAACTAAGACAGATTGACAAATTCTCTAGAGATATTTTTATGAAAAGTTGCAGCCGCATAGTGACTATTGTATTATTTTTTCCTACTAAACAATAAATATACCATGAATGCTTAAATACCATCATACCAGATGCCACTGGTGCTAAGATATTATCATATTATTACTATGTTCCCTAATGTATTATTTGTTAATGCAAGCCAAAGTGTCTGTGCCTGTATGTGTTTATAATGATGAACTTGAATCTTTAATATCAGAAAAACACATGTAGATCTGTAAGTACTATGCATCTAGTCAGTATCACAGAGGTCTCTACATTCTACATGTTTAACTAAAGGAGATCAAAGTACTGACATTCCTCTTTATGCCCAGTGACGGCTGAGATAAATATCACTCTTGCATCTTGGGGGAAAAAAAACTGGATTTGTATGGTGGCTGTATGTCATGCATCCGGTTGTGTGCTGCGGTGTGACTGCTGACTGTGATGCATTTCAGACCGAGCGCCTGGAGGAGAGGAAGCGACGGGAGGAGCAGAGGAGGAGGGAGCAGTTCCAGCAGGATCAGCTCAGGTCAGCCCTGGATCAGGTTCACTCGGGTCCCATCACTGTCACCGTGCGGTATTGTGTTGTTTTATGTGCTGTGCTGTGTTCCTTCTTGCTCTGCAATGCATCTTAGGCAGATTTTGTGGCATCAAATGACACCATCTCCCAACCGTTACAAAGGAAGCGCCCAATGTCTGAGCCTCTGCTGACCTATAATTATCACTGGAGCCTGAGCAACATGCATCTTCTGTTGGCAGAGGAAGGAAAACTAATTATTGTCAGTGGTGAATATAAGGGGAAGCATGGAGACAGGTGAGGTTCAACTCTGATTGCCCCCGTTTACCTATTACCTAAGCTGGTAGGGTCTGCTGTTTGCTGGAAATTTAAGAGACTGAGCAGCACTGCATTTCCATAGGGCAGTGATGGAAGAAGTACTCCATTCATTAAAAGTACCTATACAGTAAATGTGCATAGCTATTAGCAGAAAAATGTATGTAAAGTGATAAAGTAAAAGTACTCATTCTGCAATAACTGATATACTATATTATTATAAATTATATGATGACATTATTAATGTGAAGCATCAGTGTTTAAGCAATTATTAAAGGTGGAGCTAGTTTCAACTACATTATAAATATATATACAGCTAGTTTAGTTCAGTTTTTCTAATCAAATGGGAATAACTCTAGTAAAGTGCTCAACATTGTACATAAGTACAGTACATGACTTCTGTCATCATTGATGCAATAGAGACATTTCAAGTAAAGCTCCAAATCCCCCAATGCTCCAATTTTCCTAATGCAATGCATCTTTTTTTTTTATGTCCATATCTTTCAACCTTCACACGCCCAATTTGTAACGCAGAAAATCTTTTTTTTCTAAAGAGGCTCAAAGCTAAGATAACGGTGATGTCACTTGAGTAAAGTTTCTCAGATTTACCAAGGCTCTCTCAGAACCACAGAGGACATTCTACAACAGTTTGCTAAGGCTGTGTAGTGAGTAAGTAAATTGACTTTGACGTGTAAACTCAGCAGAGAACCCTTTAAAGCAGACAGGCGGTTTTTGTATATTATATTGGATATTGAGACAATAATGATTTAGAGTGTCTACTGTCTACACAGTGTATCAGACCACGTTAAATCAATTTCCTTGACAGTCAAGATGTTATTGGAATATTATCCATGGTCGGCTCGGGGGGAAATTGTTTGCCGGTGAAGTAGCATCTCTGGCTTCCGCGCAAGAGAAACAAAAACAAGAGAGACAGCGGCCCAACGTGTGAACCTGAAGAAACAATGAAGATATTTAAAGACGGAGTGGGATTGCACAGCCGATCAGACGCTGGGGAGCGGGGGGGGAGCGGTGTCAGGGAGGGACAAACAAACTTGGTCGAACCCAGCGGGACTCCAGTACTGTCAGCATTGTGGGCCTGCGGAGCGTCGGTGGAGAAAACGAATACTCCTCCATAACTTTCTGTGTGTTTTCCGTGTCTGTGTGTGTTTGTCTGTGTGACTGCGAGGCAGAGGATGTAATGTGTATATTTATTGCAGGACGACTGACAATTTTCTGCAGAGGTTTGAGAGGAGAGCCCCGGGTCCGCTGGCATCCAGCAGCGCCACACACACGTCATCCGGGGTAAGCCGGCGACCACATAATGTGCGTGTGCGCACTCGTATGCGCTTTCACATGTTTGTATACACCATGTCTTTGCATCAGCGTGTGTCTAAACACCGTATGTACCCGAATGTGCACACACACACACACACACACACACGCCCACACATATGCGCTGGTTCCACGGGTCCCAGGGTTCAGCGTGGTGTCTCATATCTGTGGCTGTGGGGTCAGAGACTGACGCGCTGTGGTAGTTCACACCAATAGATCTGCCTTTGAACGCTGTTTTCTGAGTAAATACGCTTGGTGTGCGGGGTTTTTATGTCGCCCGGGGCCCACGCGGGTATTAAGCGGTATCCCCAGTGGGCCGGGTGGGGCGGGGAGTCCGATCCCGCTGCAATTATGTCCTGGTCAGCGTCAGGGCACGCAGCAGTACGGCGGGCTCAAGGAAGTGTAAATACACGGAGGAACAGGCCACTGCTTTTCCTCTCCCCGGACTCCGTAATGTTGTCTGTCTGTCTGCTCCCTTCGCCCTCCTTTGTTTGCTCGGCTTCCTTTTTCTCTTTTTCTCAGCCGTCTCTTCCTCTCTCGCTCGGCCCGTCTTCCCCCTTCTTGGTTTTCCTGGGAGGGGATAAGTGGGAGGCTAGGAGAGTTCAAGGGACTTCCCAGAGTTCACGCCGAGAGAGACGGAGACACAACATGACTGCGAGGAGCCTGCAGAGGACGGAGCAGAGTGGAATAACCTGCGCTTGTAAAAAGTACCTGGCGGGAACCCAAGCTCAAGCCAATCACGTTCCGTTGTCAGTCAGACGGGATAACCACTTGTAATCATTAAAAAAGAAATGCCCTCCTAATGAAGGATCTGTTTTGCCTAATTCCTGCCGTAAATCATAAGATCAATTGCTGCCGTGAATGTGAACAGCGCATGGGTCACAATTAACTCTCAGCCCGAGAAAACCTTTATTAGGAAGTGTTGACAGCTTCTGTCGGAGGAGGCATAGCTCTGCACACCTCCACCCCGCCTGGTGTCTGTCAGTGATGTTAGGCCAGAGAGAGGGAAAGAGAAAAGTGAGAAAAAAGCAGGAAACAGCCTGGAGGGTACACTGTGTGTGTGTGTGTGTGTGTGTGTGTGTGTGTGTGTGTGTGTGTGTGTGTGTGTGTGTGTGGCGACTGACAACACCGTCAAATCTGCACCATCAGCTCCCTCGACGGACAGGGGAGGTGTTATTCTTCAGGCGATTTTATTCACTGTTGCACATTTCTTCTTCTTCCCTTTTCTATTTACCTGATGTAAATCTTTCGCTACGCAAGTCGGCGGTGAGAGCGAGAGAGTTAAACAGAACGAGGCAGAGGAAGAGAGTCAGGGTCAAACTATGGTGAGCACTGAAAAATCGGTCAGTTACGGTAATAAAAAAAGTCTCTGTTTCATGGTGGGACGCATGGACATGCAGACGGGCTAAATGGATGATACAGTTCACTTGGTCAACACCAAGGTTACAGACAGCAACAGACTCACCTCTTCCTGCTTTCTCAACTTCTCATCCCTCCTTTGTCTCGCCTTGTCTCCTCAGCATCTCCTCTTTTCCTTACCTTCCCTCTCTTTTCCTTTCCTCTCCTTTTGCCTCGCTTCCTTTACTTATCATTTCCTATTTTCCTTTCTACTCTGCTCCTCTTGTCTCCCCTCACATCTCCTTCTTTTCCTCCCTCTTTCCTTTTCACATCCTCTCCTTTCCTCTCCTCTCCTTTCCTCTCCTCTCCTTTCCTTTCCTCTCCTCTCCTCTCCTCTCCTCTCCTCTCCTCTCCTTTCCTCTCCTCTCCTCTCCTCTCCTCTCCTCTCCTCTCCTTTCCTTTCCTCTCCTCTCCTCTCCTCTCCGGACTCTCCCAGGCTGCAGCTCTGTCAGATAGACGTCATAGATTAGCAGATGAAAGCTTGCGGCTTGCAGGGCAGCAAAAGTCAAACGTCTTGATGTGGTTCTGACCGTGACTCTGGGATCCGTTGTTCCTTCAACAATGGCTTCATAAGACAGATTGATCTCTCCTTTATTTGTGGGTGTGTGTGTGTGTGTGTGTGTGTGTGTGTGTGTGTGAGAGTGGGAGATTTTCTGCTAAGCTGCTTTTGATGGGGAGAGCACAGAGCAGCAGAGGTGGGCTGTGTTCCTCCTTCCTTCTCATGCCACGCTAAATAACACGATCCATCCCCTTGATCGGGAGAGGAAAACTGACCAACAACATGACAGTGAACTTAATCTCAGACAGCTGCTCTGCCGGAATCAAACATGCGACACATGTTCGGATATTTTACAGAAGTGGTTATTGCACAAGACAGGATTTAAACCCACTGACCTTCGCCTGCCTTTGTTTCATGTTGTCATTTATCTACTTATGTTTTTATTTTTCACTCATTTTTCATCTACTGGTGTTATTATGCTGGGCAGCCCTAAATAAAGGCAATTTCATCTCAATATAGTTTCAAATCTCCTCTCTCAAAATCTCATTTTTAAAGCACAGTTTCAGTACATGGGGGCGATATTTATACAACACATGGATCTTTTTTATAATCACAAAGCAGCTGAATCTCACCTTGTATAATATGAGCCCTTTAAGGCTGCTGAGCGGCCTGTAGTTCACGCTGAGTTGTTTCTGTGAAGCTTCATGGCGTGATGTGTGAAACTGCGTGACACCCCAACCCTGAAAAAGAGAGCATTGTTCTCAGTTTATCTTTGTTATATAAACAAAGTAATGAGAAACAATTCTGGGTCTGGGTCAGGTGTTTAGATCTTAGATACAGATAAGATGCTGATTCTTACATTTCTTCTTCTCTGATTAATCTTTTTGTTTTGTTTTGTTTCATCAGAGCGAGGCCATGGAGAGTGAACACACAGCCAAACCAAAGAAGAGTGACAGAGAAGTAGAGGAGGACCACAGGAGGTGTGTACAACATGTATTTCTGTTTCCATTTTAACAGATCAATGCAACATAAAACAGACCAATTTAAAAAATCTTCTTAAAGTACTTTCACTTTACTCATATCTATTCTTACTTTATATACTTCACTAGATTTTACAAAAAAATGCTATAAATGCATAGGCTGAAACCTTATGAAGACCTGATATAGTTGTATTGTTACTGATCAGAAGTACCCACACTTATGTAAAATAGTTTAAATAAGCTCCTTTTCAAGTACTACTCTACTAAGCGGTGGATGTACTAAGTACAAGTACTGTATTTAAGTATAATTTTAAGGTACTTGTACTTTGACTATTTCCATTTCATACCACTCAGTGGTGGTATAAAATAAATATTGAAATGCAAATGCTATTTAGCCATTTATTCAGTCACAACCCAATTTACTGCTAAATAAATACTTTTAAGTATATTTGAGATGGTAATACTTCTGTACAATAACTTTAAACTTAAGTAGGATTATGAAAGCAGGACCTAAACTAGTAATTAATTGTTTTTACATTCTGGTGTTAAGTAATAGGATCTGAGTTCTTCTTCTGTGACTCTTTCTACTTGTGATAGTATAAGTAGGATTTCTGAATTTGAGCTTTTGCTTGGAATGGAGTGAGTACGTTGTTATTTGTGTACTTGTTAAATACAAGAACTAAATACTTCTTGCACCTCTTGCAACATATAAACTGTGCAGACAGCACTGGACTCAACAGGATTAATGGTTTGTTTCGCTCCTCCTTTTGGAGCAAAGCCAGTACAGACTAGCCCGGAATGGGGAACCTTAAGTGTTCAGTTTATGGAGTTCTCCATGTTTTAGTGGGTATAGATGTTTAAAATAGCTGTTAAACACACGACGCTCACTGCCAACATGTAAGGTTATATAGTACGACATTAATTAGCTTTATGTGAGACATGTTTTTTTTTGTTGTTGATGCATTATATTTCACAGGGTGAACTCAGACTTTTTGGACAGACTTGAGGGCCGAAGCAGAGCGAGCGAGACGGAAAGTTTCAGTCTGTCCTCTGAAGAGTTGGGAGGCCAGCAGCCCAGCACCCCTGGACAACATCTACCCCCCCGAGTTCAACCGAGACCAGATCTGGACCAGGACTGGACCGGTCCGGCTGGGCAGAGGAAGCCGGTGAGCTGAGGATGGATGTGTGAATAACTCCCGGTCGACTGTTTCTCACACCTTTTTATAGTCCGTTTTTTTAACGCTGGTTAACCGAACCTAAATGCGGCATTTGAAAAGAGTTGCCCACTTCATCCTTTCTCAGAGGTCTGTGATTGTCTGTTTAGTCTGCGTTAAAAAAAGGCTTTACGTGCGACAGAAATGCAGGCAGGAAGTTATGCGTGGTACGTCGTGATACTGTCGCTCCTGGCATTTAAACCCTGCTGATACTTGTAGTTTGTGGGAATCGTGTGTGTTTATAAGCGTGAGTAAGAAAATGTTTTCCCGTCTTTCTGGGCCTTTACTTACTGAGTAATATATCGCGGACGTTTAAGTGTGTGGGTTTGCAGACAGGATGCAGAGAATAGAGGCATAAAAGTGTGAAACCAGCGCCAACACACAAACACATGCTGGGCGCTAATGGGGAGTCTGTCATTCAGGAGAATTTTGTGTGAGCGCTGAACCCAGGCGAGACTGACAGACTCTCGGCCTGCAGCCAAGCGCTCAGCGCCAAGAGGAACAGTCCTGCCCTTTTATAATTGGCATGGATTGACACACTGAATTTGACATGTGACGGTTTGCTGTACACCTCTGAATACCTGCCGCTTACAAAAGAAGAAAAAAAACAGAATCAGACCACATGATGCTCATTGCCTCCTTATTTACCCTTTAATATTCCCTGATAAGTGCACAACAGTGCTTGAAATAAAAATACATTCTTTTATATATATATATATATATACACACATATATATATACAGCTGCAGCATGTCGATGTCACAAGTCCGAGGTTAAAGCTCAAATACCACAAGGATAAACAAGAATATCTCAAATGCTCGGCCCTGGCACCGCCGCTGTGGGCGGAATTCTGCATGTCAGAATCCCACAACATCCTCAATCTGCGTCCAGTCGCATCCATGAGCGCTGGATATTTTCCCAGCGTGCCCATCAGGTCTTTCGGCTCTGTTATTGACTGACTGTGAGATGGCCTCCCCTCTCTGTCCCACACATTTTCGATTGTCTGGTTCCAGAGCAGAACCAGCGATGGCAGGGAGAACCACCGCGAATCCGATCCCAGACGGTGTGGGTAGCTTTGGGGAAACGGGTGCCAGAGTAGTCAGGCAAGAGCAATTTTGGATTGCCGCCTCACGGCCTTTTTTCGGTGTGTGAGTGTAGCGTACATGCAAAACGTTCAGCAAAAACAGATTTGTTTGATCTGGCTCTTTTGCAAAAAAAAAAAAAAATAAAGGAAATAATAAAACATGTGATAGTAAGACTTCCAAAAAACGTACAATTACTTTTATGAGAATGGGAAGACGCGTAGTGCATGTCATGACAATCAAAGAACCTCGCGGCCTCCTGAGAACAATAATGAATAAATTGGGCTCTACGAGGATTATTTCTTTCCTGTGCTCTTTCCAGACCCAGATCCCGACTATGAGTGGGCCTTGATGAAACTGATGAGCAACTTTCCAGACTGCAGCAGAGTTTTCCTAGAGGACATCCTCGACCAGTGCAACAGCGACTACCAGCAGGCCTTCTCACTACTCAACTGCACACTCACTTGAATTTAATACATATTTAATGGGGAGTTTTGACTTGCTTTAATATTGTGTACCAGTAAATATGCTGACTGCACTACGAAATTGAATTATGTATACGTACCTACGGAGCCGATCTGTTTTTGATTATGCCATTAATCATTCGGTGTTTGGTGTTTTGTATCAGTCTGCATGCACAAGTGAGTCACATCGGGTTTTTGCCCCGACATGGAGTTGAATTAATGTTCATTTTCACCAGTTTAGTTGAAGGTCATCTCCGTGACTCATGATCTTCAGATCATTTTTGAGGCTCTTAATTAAATCAGTGTGTGCACATGGAAGAGGGCTCTACCCGAATGCACGACGTTTCTTGTTTGTTTTATAATCAAAGTCGCATGTGATGCATCTATACCAGCGTTCTTCAAAAGATGCAAATCAAAAATAGGATTTTCTGTAGGAAGACCTTTTTTGAGTTCAAAGCCAAAGCAACTTATAGGGAATTATAATAAAAAATAGTAAAAACCTTTTAGTGAACTCTCTATCAGTGTTAAAGCCAAACCTTCCTCTCTAATCAGCGTGTTTTATCTAATTGGGTGGAGTTTCCAAGTGGCCAGTGGGCAAAGCAGAGATGACTATCACCTGACCGGCAACGAAGAACAAAGACTGGAGGGTGGTGCTCAAACAATGGGGGGACGAGAAATCCCCTCTTTACGCTGCATGAAGTCATGTTAGGAGCATTTCATCTGGTGTGTCCTCTCTCTCGAGATCGAAAGAATCACAATATCACCATATAAATCACAAAGTTAAAAAGGATCTTAGGAGATCTTTCCAATTTTACATTTTTCGCTATCAAGATCAACGTTCGACAAGTAGAGAACTCGTCCCAGGAACCGAATAACTTAGCAAAGGAGAATAGAAAACATGAACATTAGATTATATGATTAGTGATGTGTTGGTGGGCATCTTGTCCTTAACACACACAAATAGAAGTGCTGTTGATTTTCTCATCTAATTCTTAAAAAAGAAAAGAAGTTATGGTGTTCCTTAAATTATAAAACATTCCTGTAGTAAAATTTATCTCCTAAAATTGAAAAAAAAAAACTCAAATAATCTTTGAGAATAATTTCAATTTGACAACTCATAGCATTATTAGTTTATACTTTTACATTAATAGGAAATTGTTATTTATCATCATCATCATCATGTAGTTTTATTTTGTTATTCAATTCAAGGCTGAATTTGATTTAGGTTTGTAGTCAGACTGGATGTAGAAATGTTTGGATATAATTCTCATAAGTGCGCAGACACAGAGCAGACGGCTAATGACTGCATCACTGCGTCGACTAAACAGGAAAAACCTTGAAATGAACTGTCTGTGTGGGCAGAGTGAGGCATGCCGAGAGGTGGGGAACACGCCACTCCTCTGTCGCCTAATCAATACGATTTAGCGCACGTCTGTGAGCTGATGAGACACTGGCGGAGAGAGGTATCGTATGATGTCTCCTCGGGCTGCGTGGATCTCTTACAGGACGGTTCAATCAGCCCAAATGGAAACAGCTCTGGGACCCAGTGGAGCAGATATGTGGTGTGTTCCAAGAACAAAAAAAATAAAAAAACTGAAACCCCCTCAAATCTTTTACATGGAATATTTGTTCTACCTTGCAGTATTCAAGCATTAAAATTACTCAACCTGCCTCTTGGAAAATACCATGACCTGATCACTATGTATTTTGTGCGAGTTCCAGGGTTGTCCGAGTTGTTTTACAATCATTGTCTGAGAACAAAATCAGTTTGTTGGACCAATCTCGATAATGTTAATAGAGTATATCTGTGTTCCTTTAAAGACTATTCTGCCAAGAAAAACGACAGCATTAGTAATTTGTTAAGGCAACTGAAATCACAGCTTAACAATGCATGGATAATGTGGACACCAAACCGAGTTCTTACCAGTTTAATTGACTGACACTTTTTAACAAAACTGAAATCCCTTTGCAACTCTGCATGAAAATGATAAATTATATGCATTTGTTGGCAAATGCATGTGTCCATGTGATGGGAAAGCAGGAGCTTGGATCTGCACCCACCGACCCTACATGTAATGACTCCCGAGGCTCAGACATCTCACATGAAGCTCAAATGAAAATCCCCCTTCTGTACAAGCAGCATCTCCTATCAGACAAAAGGTGCTTTCCTCTCTAACCATGACAGTGTCTGCCGCGCTAACCACGACCTACTTTTGAATTCAGCTGTGTGTTTGAAAAGCAGTAGAGGTGTTTTCATCAACATATATTGATGTTTTTGAGTTTTTTTAAGAAAAAAATATCATCAATGTTGCAAAATCTAACACTAGATTGAATCTACAACTTAGAATCTCCAAACCAGTTAATGGAAAACCCACCTCATTTGCTTTCTTTTTGCAAGATTTTAAAAAGTTGCATCAAATTGGCTTGACAAGTAAATGGAAGCTCAACTTGTAGACTCAAAGTGTGCTGAGAGAGGAGGAGGACGTTCAGTTCAGCAGGTGCAGGAGGTCATCCAGAGATTCACGTGGCTTCTGCCTACAAAACAACCCGAACTGCACAAAGCAAAACGCACGTTTGACACACGTGTACCGCGCCGACACACGAGGAAGTAAACACCCACATCCCTCCCACCGGACTGAGGGATACCATAATTTCCTGGCTGGTCACCGGGCATTGGTATACTGTTGTTCTTGAACCGAGATGAGTCAGAGAACAAAGTGTACAGGCCTCGCTCTCATGCTAATACCGTCCACGTAGGCCTTCCGCTTCCCCCCTGATAGCCACTAGGTCGGTGTGTGTGTGTGTGTGTGTGTGTGTGTGTGTATATGTGTGATAAATGGACTCCAGTGAGATCAAATAAAAGCAGATTTTATTTGAATAACCACAAAAGGTTTGAACCTGTATTCATTACCTACCTACATTGCTGCCAGGATGCACAACTGCAAAAACCATCAGCTCAGCTTTTCCCAGTCAAACTAAGAGCTAAGATAAAACATTTTACCCCGTTGTAGGAATTAGTTTGAAGTTTGATGTATTAAAATCTAACTGCAGGCAACTTCAAGATTTCTTTCCACCCCACACTTGTTGTACCTTGTCTTAAAGCAATTGGCTATTGTCCTGATTTTAGTGGCAGGACCACCAAGCGTTTTTATTTTTTATTTTTTTTCCTGAGGAGGAGTAGTCCCAAAGAAGACGACAGTTACCTCAGAACACACACTCACACACGTACCCACACACATGCATTGATGCATGGACCTACAACAGTTTTGAGTTGGGGGGGGATTCCCAGAGGGTGGCTCACACACTCAGAATGAGGTCACCTCATACTGTAGTGTTACACACACACACCCCAAAACCTCTGGGTGAAAAATACAATAAAATATGTCCACTTCAGATACACCAAATTGTGAAGCTCTGGAGAGCATTAAGTATTGATTTGAAAGGCATAAAGCATCTTGATATGTCGGAAATCACCTCCATTTGTTTTTATAGCTCTGGAGATTGGTTATTTGGAAGCTCAAGTGAAGTTACACATGAGCTCATGCGTGACAGCAGTATTAAAAAGTTTTTTAAGCCACACATTAACTTTGTTCCCCTGCCAGACAAATACTGTCTGTGAGCCCAGGAAGGTGGACCGGCGTTTTTCAAGCAAAGCTATGATAAGATCTAATGTGTTTATCCTGTAAGATTTCTAGCCATGCGGATAATTTCAGTTTTCTGCTTCAATAGGGAGACAAAAAAAAAGATGAAAAAGTCTACCAGCACCTGTGAAGCTTTCTAAGTGGTGGTCACATCACATCTTTGTTTGTTTAATAAATCAAAGCTTTGCTGGTAGGCAGATTGTACTTCCCTTTGAGCTGAGCTCCACACACACGTCTGAATAAACCTTTATCAACTAATCTTCAAAGTGAATTGAAAAGACACAAAACATTATTATCTATGTCCAAATCAGGAGCTGTGGATAACATACAACAGGGGCTACTTGCATTAAGCTCTTTTTTTCTTTGATTATTAACGATAGATCAAACATATAGTGATTTTTTTTATTTAGGTCTTGACTGTAAAAAAATACTCCTGTGCATGTAATTTGGCTTCTAATAATAGCAACAAAAACCAGCAAGGAACCAGTAAAGAACACTAATATTAAAGTGAGTTGCACCATGTATTTTTTTTATAGTTAAAATGCACCTTGAGCTGAATCTAAGGCGATTTTCTGTCATGACTGACAAATACATTTTCTGATTCTGATCTTGTTTGATTGAATATGTGTCACACTGCAGCAACATTTCTGAACAAATTCAATTTGCTTCACTGGTACTACGTTGCATTACGGGCTATTAAAACCACAAAATTTACAAAAACAAGAATGTCACAAATACTCAGCTACTAAGCTATTCACCTAAATGACATTTGGCATGTGTCTTCCCAGAAACGATGTCCCAGCTACTCTGGATGATCCACAGACCTCACTGGGCAGGCCTGCACGGGGACTATTTCTTTAGTAGAAAGCATTTCCAATGAAAATGTTGAAAATGCAACCAAAGGCATTCTTTCTAGAAATAGAGGTTCCTACAAGTTTTTCAATTGTAATTCTTCAACACGTCGAACCACCACAAACAGTTCCAGTCATCTCCATTGTACGGTGGTGCTGACAGAAGTTTCACAGAAGGATATTTCAAAACTTCAGCACATTACAGCCAAAGAATATCCGCATGGTCAAGCTACCACAAGGGGCAAGTGAGAAAATATATCCTGTGTGATTTCAGTTAACTGACCCTTTAAATTATTTCCAATGATGTGAAGCTTTAAGCTTGTAGTTGGCTGACTTTGGCCTTACACACACACCCCATAAGACCATTTCCACACCCAAAGAACAATCCTATGCTGTGCAGTCTGGAGGCGTTTTTGGTTTCTGATAGCACCTTGGGTCCTCCTTTTAGAAGTTACATATTGGGTCTAGCGGTTTATTGCCTGTACCAGCTGTCATAAAACATTTCCTACTCGGAGGAATGAGAGGTATATTTCAAGATACTGGTAAACCTCAGCCTGAACCTGGGAAAGCATGCCAGTCCTGGGACTCAATCAACCTAGAAATGCTTCAAATAGTCAAATTGGACATAGACAAGAATGCAAGCATTAAAGATGCATTCATAGACACTCCTGCTTTTACTTTGTACCCCCTCTTTCTCTCGCTCTCATACATACACACACACACACCATATACAGTACACTCACAAACAATGTCAAACCACAACTGAGTCACTTTGCTTCCTGAGGGAAAATTGGCTCCACAAGGAGGGCAGCGAAGGCGCTCCTCAACAGTTGGCCGATAGCGCTGACAGCTGTGTTTTACACACTGCGCGTTCCCACACACACACACACACACACACACTCTGCTGGCAAGCAACATAAGCAGGTAAACAAGCATGATAAGACAGTCTTAATGAATCTAAATGTGAAGACACACACAAAAAAAAAAAAGAAAGAGACAAGGAGGTTGTGTTTGGTGTTGCTGCGGATACAGTGAGATCCTGACGCAAAGGTATGCAGAGTTTTTTGGCTCCCCGTCCCCGACGGTTTCCTGTGTGGTCCGCATTGTATCTCGTGTTACGCCGGGCCTCGTCTCATCCAGCATCAATTACACAGACAAAGCCGGGGTCAAAGCACAGATATTACGCTGTGATGATGATTTATGGGCTAATTTGTTGCTCTGTGACATCCTAGAAAAATGGCAGAGTCGTAAGACAATATACACTTGTCTGTTTCTGCTGAATTCCCTGGCTATTGGATGTAGCTCTCTCACCGTTCCCCCAGCCACATCCATCCATGACACAGTTTCATACAGTAATAAAAGAAGTACTCTGATCTTTATACCACAATGAAAATATTGTCTAAGTCAAAATCTTATTTAAAAGGAGAGAAGTACTGTCTAAAAATGTACCTTAAGTGTCAAAATTAATAGTACTTGTCATATAAAATTTATACAGTGTTTATATTATAAATGTATAAAAATAAGCTTAATATTCATTGGCATTTCAAGGTTGTCAAGGTAAATCTAATGTTAAATTGGGTACTCAAATGACAGAAAAGAATGTAGATAATTGATGGAATGTCATAGGTAGAAATTACTGATCATAAAAATAAGTTGTAATTAAAGCTGTCAGATAAATGCAGTGGAGCAGAGAGTACAATATAATGTAGTGGAGCACAGTTTTAAAGTATTGGAAATGGAAATACTGAAGCAGGGTACCTCAAAATAGAATGTGACTAAAGGGAATAAAACAAGAACATTTGGTTTAATTGCAATGCAATCAAAGCTATAGAAATGTCAATAAGAGCTATTAAAGTGCCCACAAACTGCTAAGAATAGACCAAGAAAAAAAACAGCCCGTGACAGGTTGGTATGTCAACCAGTGTTTTTTATCTGCATCCATTCAGCTTTAATGGATGTGACTCAGTGTGTTTATAATGGCAAAACCTTGGCAGAATCCCCCGTATCACAGCGGGTTACAAGTTCAGCTGCTTAAAAAGATGCAGATACCGGAGGGGTGAAGCCGAGGTGAGAGGGTTCAGACACCGGGATGACACACTGATATGCACACACAGACATGCTGCAACAGAGTTTTGAACACAAACACACACACACACACACACAGACACACACACACAGGTTGAAATGTTGGGCTGATATTTGAGTGACACGTGTTCTGGTAATTTACCCTCCCTGCAAAAAAGCCAAAATAACAGCTTTCCAGCTTAGCAACTGTCAACAGTGCGACCAAAGGCGATGTCATCATCGGATTGGTCCTGAGTTTCCTCCGCCCACAGGATGGTTTGCCCGGTGCCTCGTTTCTATTTTATTGCTTATACTCAGGCACAAACAAACACATATGTAGTGGGACGAAAATGACTGAAACCACTAATCATTTCAGGGCCACTGTGTCGATTCCCACTCGTCTTCGGGGCCGAGGGAGACAAAGAGCAGGATAGAGAGAGTTATTTGTTCTGTTTAACCAGATTTCGGCTTCACATCCTCAGCGCAGACCCCCAGACCCAAACACGGGAGCGGTGGTCGTATTTGTCTCTCCGAATGTCATCGGCTCGTCGAGGAGGGTGTTAATCTGTGCTGCGGCCGCTTCTATACGCTATTCCGAGTGGAGGTTTGGGAATTGAGAGACATATAAACACACATGAGAGACAGGCCGGGAGCGGGATGACTGCTGCAGACCTACAGTGCAGTGTGGCTGGTTAGTGCAGTGTACAGTATGTGGTCCAGTGGGAGTTGACTGGGAGTATAATTAGAGGCTTGTTTCAAGTGGAACAGACCTTACAGTAACAAGGCTGTGATGGTGACAGATTGATGGTGTGTAATGGGAGGTTAGGACAACACTGGAGGTCCTCCTCTCATGAATGGATGGGCATTCTACCTACTGTGCTGCAGCAGCTAATGTACACGAGCTGTCCCCTGTGTCTGGGAAAGAAGTTCGGGAAAATCCCACGGGGCTGCGAAATGTGCACATGAAGCATACGGCTGCTTGTCGTACTGACACGTTGTGTATTTGCAGAGATAACATCACTCACCGTTTGTTAGGCTGAATTATGTGATGTAACGTAAATATTACTAGAAAATCAAGTAAAAAAAAAATTAATTAAAACAGAGGCAATGACGCGTAATTTTCTTGTCATCTCCTGTGTTGAAACGAGACAAACGTGTCCCTGTGCAGCAGCGGTGTGGCAGGGCACAAACATTCCAGATCAGGCTGCACATTACGAAGGATTAATGAAACACGAAAAAAAGCCTCTGTGGGAAAACAATTTGCCCAGTTTCTGTGGTGAAAACTTAAATGATTCAGAAAGATTTAAAAACGCTCTCGTACGGCTAGCCTAACATTTCCAAATATCCCAAATTGCTCACGTTGAAAAATCAAAAATGATTTGCGAGATCGCAGCAGTCCAGAAGAAAAACGGGGGAGAAAAAAATTCAGGAGCAACCGAAAGAAATAACACAAACAACTTACAGTACACAGAACCTAAAAACATGGGTCAGCTCCTTTCCTTAAAAACATTCCCTGAAACAAACTCAGTGACTTAATATAGCCGTTCCCTTCGGACCCTGCCCTGACCCAAGCTTGACCATGTCCTGACCAAACCTGTGGTCGCTCGCTGTCTCACTAGGATCCTCGCTGATGACTCTGAACTCTCAGCAATGCTTTGGCTCTGTGGACCCACTTCATCAAGTCGAGGGATTGCAGAACAATACACACTCACACGGGCACAATCACGCATGCATGTACAGAAACACCCAAACGCGCGCACGCACACACACAGACGCGCGCGCAGACACACAAACACACATTTTTTTGCAGACTATAATGCTTTCTCAGCATACTGTAGCAGGCTACATTTGCGCAAGGGCCAATTCAAAGCAATTATGGTCTTCCTACCAAAACAGGTCTCCTAAGACTCCGTCTGTCCAATTGCTCTGCACAAAGAGCTTTATTTCACTGGATCCATCTCACACAATAAATCACTGACATTACAGCGTAATTATGATGTATATTTTCCTGCGGCCACGGCTCACCATAGCGGATTAGACACTTTTATGCAAATATTTTCTGTCAAAAAATGTTGATGAACTTTGAGATTGCGTTCACTATCTTCCCCTTTTCCGTCCGTGTCTCTGTTGTGGTTACGAGGCATTTTTTTGTCCTTCTAAATCTGATATTTAGGGTAACAGACTGCCGTCTCTTAGTGACTGCATGCAGATTCTATGAATATTGATGGAGTTTGGGTAAAGACAGTTTCCCATAGCCTTTCAAACAAACATTCCCCAGGGAACAGCTTTCTGGTTTTTCAAGAGGGTCGCCCCAGCCCATTAGGTTATGAGACCAGTACTTTGAAATATTCTGACAGGTTTTTTTTTTGTGTGTGTGGGGAGATGCTTGTGTGTTTTTTTTATTATGAGCTTTGAGTATGTTATTGTTGCGTTTTCTGAAAGACGGTTCTGCTTCATAAAGAACATCTGTGCTGTAAAGAAACTCCCCAGCCTTAGGAGTATATTAGAGATATAATATAACTCTTTCTCAAATTCACAGATCTTTCAACACCCCCAGAATATTTAGTTCTAAAATATACATAGACAGAGGAGGGTTCTAAGTTTAGAGTAAAATAAATACTTTCTTGTAGATTTATTCAACCCTACTTTTTTTACAAAAACACAGCACCATTCAGACAAAAGAGACATTTTCACTTTGAATTCTATTTTTGTATTTACTCCGATCACAACTTCAAATATATAGTTAATACAGAGTTGTGCCCAAAGAAGAAGCCAGAAAAACACGGTGCGGATCACTGATTGTCTTAACTGATACTCAGAACTTGGTGGTAAGGATTGAAGGACCTGCTGTTTAAAATTAACACATTAAATTCAACATAAAATAAAAATGTAAAGATTTCATTCATTCATTCATTTGGTGGCATTTTGTGACTGTGAGGTAACTGACCAAAAAGAGAAAAAAATTACTTAAATTGTTCTGGAGGAACTGTGGTTGCTCTATATGCAGGTTTCTAATTATTCATATGTACAGTCAGCGCCCAACTAACAAATACAATAGGTTCCAAGAGGCTGTTCATAAGCTTAATTATTCACAAGTCCTTATATATATATGAATTTCAATCTATAATCGCCATTTGAACTCAATTAAATGCACTAAACAATTTGTATAGTTGAGAATGTTGACTGATTCATCTTAGGAATATCATACATTAACCTGCTTTTCAACACTGTCCAACTGTTAATGGCAACTTTGGTTTCCATGGAGACTGCCCGGCTTTTCCTACAACTACCAGGATCATCATTTGCCTTTGTGCCGCTAGTGTAGGAGATGATGATGCTGCACAGTGTAGGTTGCAGCAGAAAGGGGAACTAGTCAGATCTTCTTGGGGAACTGTTTCTATTTGCTTTGGTTAAATACAAAAATTAAATAAATAAAAGGGGCAATGTGTAACTTTCAGAAATTCCTTCTCAATAGCGGCACCTTTGCGGTGGTCGAGAAGGGAGTCGCGGTCACAAGTGAGCAGCCGTAGAGACTACTGCAACCAAGACCTTTGACGTTGTGTTTTGCACCATGCCTTAGCAAACAATGCCCCTCTGCCCTGCTGTACAACAAGATACAAACACACACACACACACACACACAGAGGCTCCCGCTGTCCTGTGGCGACTGGCAGGTGAGAGCCAAAACCGCCCGACCCGCAAAAATCTGCGTTCATCAATCAACCAAAACCAACCTGACCCACAAACCACCGACTTTGTTTACCGACCGTGTTTACCAACCGTGTTTACGAAGTAAACCGTGAAGGGGAAGCAGAGCACTGACCCCCCCCCACCCCCCACCCCGGGGGAGAGAGCGCCACACCGTAATCGAGGAGCGCCGTGCTGCGGTTGCGCCGTGCTGCGGTTTCGCCATGAAATGTTTGTGCTTATTACACCTTTTGGATCGCCATCAGAAGAAACAAAAATAAGTAAGCTATATACTGCCGTCCCTCTGGAACTTGTTTTCTGCCCCTTTGTTGAGGAAATATTGTTTGTCTTAGCTGTGTTTGTGCTCGGGAGTGGGCGACTCGTCATTGCGGCCGTGTTTTTGTTGTGAAACGTGCGGTGGTCGGCGCAGACAGCTAGCCATCTCATTAGCTGGAAAAGCTAATATCCACAGGGTATTTTTAGTCGGATGGCACCGAGGTTGTAGTGGTGGGTGCCAGCCAGCCGGTCGCTGGTTGACCATAGCAGGAGAGGAGGCAAAGAACTTGGGTGAATCATCTCTTTTTTGCCAAAAAACGAAACGAAAAAACGACCTGCATCGTTCAAATTTAAAAAAAGTCTGTCAATAGGCTGTTGTAGTCAACCAAGAAAAGTCAAATATTTCAAGTTACATTACAATCTGTTCGCTTATGGGCCATGAAATAGGATATTAGCCTACATGGCCCTTTTTAAGTTTGACGTGACCTTTTTTCAGGGATGGTTTGAATCCGACTCAAACTGACAGCACACAACATCCCTCACTTGGCGGATGGAAAAATTCTGTCAGGCACCAAGAAGATTGACAGGCACGTAAGGCATGCGAGACGGAAGGAAAAACTAAGTAAATAAATACCCCAGCACCACACATTAAAGGGAGTATGTGGTGAAGGGGAGCAACTAAAGAGAATTTTCATAATTTAAAGTATGTGAAATGCAAACACAATTGGGTTAGGACCTGTAGCTTTAGAAACAAGAGGAACCATGTAACAGCCGCAGCATGTATTCTATTTGGCCTTAATTTAATTAAATATCCGTGGGGTGAATACATCTTTATGAATCAAAGATGTTTAGGTGCTGTGTTGGCCACACCTTGGAAAAGTAGAGCTGTGGAATGTATCATGACGGATGGATCTGTTTTCATTTGTGTACGTGTGTGTGCGTGCGCATATAAATATACATCTGCAAGAGAAACACAAAAGGAAAAAAGTAACACCCCCTCAAAGGAGATTAATGCCCAAAGTTGTTCTCAGAAGTGAGATCTATACCACAACCACACTGCCAAACCCTGAAAGACACACACACACACACACAGGCAGGCAAATGATGGCTGTATGAGCGAGTGTTTCCTGGCCTTTTGCTCCTCTGTAAGGCGGCCTTACCAGAAAAGTGTCTACCCAAGATCCACCAAATCCGTCTGAGGTTGGAGACGTAACACCTAGCCTGACTCCTCCACCATTTCCTCCAGTCTCCCCCGACTCCGTCTGCAAGGCAGTCAAGAAATGGGTGGACAGGCTTAACTAACACTGTGTAATTGTCGCAATTATTGGAAGACAAATCAAATCAGAAGGACTTAGCGTGTCTTGAAATGCCAGATATGCGGGTACCGGTCGGTTGCCTGTTGATGTGTAGAACTATGACAACCACTTATGTAAGGCTCGTCAGTGCATTATTTGGGAAACGGATTTTGACTCGGCGTGCTGATTTGCAATTGGGGCTTTTAGGGTCATTATCCAGTTGCCTTGAAAGCAGCGTAGCCAGTTTGTAGCAGAAAAACATTAAACATACCATAGTATTTATGCATTGACATATTCAAAAGCTTTTCACTATGAAAAAAAGTCTCTTACACACTTTCCCCTAATTGCCCCTCTTATCTTAATGGAAAATCCACCCATGGATGCTCTTTGAATGTCAAGCTGTGATGTTGTTGCTTTCCAGGAAACACTCAAGCCACGCATTTTTTTTTTTACTTCTCCACTTCTTTAGTTAATTGATCTTCCGTGCTCCAGTGGAAACTTGTTGCATTCAGAAAGCGCAATAGTGGTGGTGACAGTGGAGAGATCCGATCTCTCGATTTCAAATGTTTTGTGGTTGAGTCGCATTCTGGTCTCCTGGAGCAACTGTCAGTAGAAGATTTAGCCTCTTTGAGAATGAATTCCTGCTCGTGCGATTATTGCGAACACATAATGGTGGCAGTGGATACCAACACCACATCTGCTATTTTGCCATTGTTCTCTGCAAAGTTGTTCCAATTTTATTTCCGCTATTGTATGTCAAAATCACACCACAGTGTCTATGCTCAGCCTGTAATCTAGATAAGAGAAAAAAAAGCAGCCGAGCAATTCATGTCAGTGCAGACCTTATGTTTGAGACAAAAATTAGCAGACAAGAATGTTTTTAGGTCACTCAAATTCACAGTATATTTGTAATGCTGTAAATTGTAATGCTCTCTCACTTTCATTCGGTGGTAAAATCACATATCATACAGGAAGTGAGAGCGGAAATGCTAGGACACTACTTGGTTATTCGTGGGCGGTTTCAGCCCCATGACCTTTCTAAGCAAAAGCTGCAGACGGGGTTTCACTTTCAAACAATGCTTTTTGGTTATCTCTGACATAAATCTCTTGATCACCGCTCTGCATATCTCTGTAATCTGTATTTCAACTAACTAACTGACTGCAGTCCTGAGAAATGCTTCAGTGTCTCCACCTCACCAAGATTTAGGACGATAAATCTTAATTGAGTTTGAGCATTGAGTCTGCACTGCATGCAACTCTCCCTGGTATCGAGTGAAGTGAAGTCACCTTGGAGCGAGAGCAGTGACGTCTGCAGCTACATTCCAGCTCAAGTGGTGCTCACTTCTGAGCAGGGTAACAAGAGGATCCTCGTGGCCTTCACTTGACATTGCGGTTAATAATAAAAACCAATGCACCCTGCTCTGTGGGAAACGTCGACCGATGTTCAATAAACATCCAGCCAATCTGGATCGACGTCTGGTCAGCTTCAACAGGCCGAGACAAGGAGGCTTAACAATGGCAGTGATATACGGCACGACCAAGACATTTGAACTTTTCCCCCTCTGGCTGTATTAATCTGAGCAATGTTTAAAGTAATTGAGGCTAGATAAATCTGTCAGTTTCGCCTTGCCTGAGCATGGGAAGCAAGGTATGAGTGTCGGTGGAACACGGCGGTAGAGGATTCCCTTAAATTCACAGGAGGAATAACAGTTGTGTGGTGCAAGGGTGTGTGTAAGGTTCAATATGGCTCTGTGTGTGTGCGTGCACGTGCGTGTATGCATGCTTGTGTGTGTGCGTGCGTGCATGCGTGTGTGTGTGTGTGTGTGTGTGTGTGTTGGCTGGAGGAAATACAGTGACTGTGAAACCAAAGCGAGCCCTGCCCACTCCCACAGTGGAAAGAATGATGTGTTATTCTGTAAATGACACTATTGACCAAACAGATGCTTGCCTGAGGTGAGACACTGGGCATTGTGTGTGTGTGTGTGTATGTGTAGAAGCAAAACAGCAATTAAAAGCATTTGAGAATCAACTCAATGCTTTAGCCATGTGTGTGTTGTGTGTTCATGAATTATTGCTCCTGCAGATAGCGCTGGACACCATGAATGTGGCCGCCTGTAGAGCGTTTGGATTCTAAAGGATCCGTCGTCTGTTGTGGTTTCAGTGTGTGTGTGTGTGTGTGTGTGTGTGTGAGGGGGATGGCCCCCTCGCTGTACACTCGCAGGGTGCTTTCTAATCACGCCAACCGCAGAGGAAGTTGTTTATTATGTGTAGGTGTGTGTCCATGTGGAGCAGCCGGTGGGTCCCTATCGTGAGATTGCAGGTGCCGATGCATGCTGTATTTTGGTTTATGAGCGTGTAAGTGAGTGAGTAAGTATAGTGTGTGAGTGCCTGAGCGAGTGTTTTGCGTGAGAGTCTTTCTCCTTTCATGTGGCCACTGAATGTTGCCACAGTTAGCATAATTGTGTTTACAGTAAAGCTACTGCCTACTTTTGACTGGCTGGGGAACAAACACTTACTGGATCAGAATCAAACCGGAGGCCAAGAGCTGGAGTGTGGGATTTAAGTACAGTGTGTCTTTCAGGTATCAAAAGAACACAAAAGGGCCATTTCTGCATTAATCCTTGTCATGCTGTCAAACTGAAATGTGATTTGTTTGTATAAAAAGAGCCCCAACCATGACACAAATGTTTTTCCACAACATCAAGGCACCATGATCTCTGTAATGCACAGACGTATGAGAGGCGGATTATGACCTGATGGCCCCCTGGGTCTGGACATGTAAAACACCCCCCGCCCCTCATCATAGGTTACCACCATCAGACCACACATGCACTTACAAACATTCACTATGGCAAAGCCATTTTACCATTTAAAAATCCGCCGGCTATGTGTTGCAGAGGTCTCTAATTTAGTGTTGCCTATAGTCAAAAATCCACAACTACAATCTTCCAACAAATGACATCACTTTTACCATTCATGTGTACGGGGTTCCACATCACAGATATCTACAAATCACTTCAAAATATCCGCCATCTAATCCAAATAGTAGTATGTCTGTGATAATTTATAATAGAGATAAAAACAAATTCTCCCTTAGGGACATTAGAAGCGATCTATTCTATTTTTTTTCTAATTTGACTCCATGAGGTCATAATTCCAGCTCAAGATAACTTTAATCCACCACAATTAAAGATATCTGCATGCTCATTTTCCGGTATATTAGATTAAGTTTCAACTACGTGAAATGATGTTGTATATGATGTTCTCTGGAGTTATGACTGGTCAAAATTAAGGTGTCGATATCTCAAACTGGAACTATGACTGGTCAAAATGTAATTGTAGGTATCCATTATCAAGTTATAGATGCCTTAAACTGAACTTTTGGTTCCACCTAGTCAGAATGTAATTACACATGTCTTGAGTTACAGTTTTGCCTGGGCAAAATGACGCTGCTGAATCGCCCCCACACAAGAGAAGCTTGTTGATAACCTCTGCAGAGTGAGCAACATGTCGCAGCTGACCTACAAATGTTAAGATATCTTTCCATGAAATTTGAGATGGCTGGGACTTTTATTATACCTATTCAAAACTGAATTATAGATATCTCCGATTGTCATTTAAGATGTGTCATTTTGACCTAATGTCATTGCAGAAAGATATTTCTGCAAGTCACAGACTAGCCCCATTTACGTTACAGATATTTTAAATGCAACTTTTAAAAATGCATTAAACGACTAGTTGTTGATATTGACAAAGTAATTCCAGATATTCAAACTTAGCCTTTAAATGTAAAATCAAATTTAAATGCAATGCAATTATTAGTCCAACCTTGATAATCACCTGCATCTTAACAGGATTTACATCACAGTCATTATTCTAAACAATCTCAAAAACACAATTACAAGAAATGAGTGCATTCAGTATTTTAAAGGGGAAACAGCACATCCTGCATGACAAGAATTACACTCACCTGTTAACAACAGGATTCACAAATAAGAATTGAGCTTTGGGTTCAGTGATATTTTAAAGGCTGCAAGATGAGAAAGTCAAAAATGTTTTAAAATACAGTTTCCAGAAGAATTTTGTTTTCATGTCGGTTTCTTGTCATTTAAAAGTCTATTTGTGTAATTTGATTTTACAAAAAACATGAATTTGTGAAAAATGACAAAGGGTGATAAACTTTATATATTTAATCGAAATATTTATTATAAAACTATTTTTTAGCATGTGCTTTTTTATTTTTAAAGCTTTTTTAAAGGGTTAAACTATCTGGTACCAAGTTTCTATGATTTCACCAGTTAGTTCTAATATAGGTCTTAAAAAATGATTGACGGTATGTACAACTATTTGAAAACATGTGAGTAAATAAACCTTAAAAATCATGTAAACCGTAGTCTTACCTTGTGTTTTTATTTATTTTGTTTATTTGTGTTTTCTCTGCTGCCTTCAAGTTCCTTCATGTGATTTTGCTTCATCCTCAATTGTTTTTTAATCCTGACAGAGAACGAGGCTCCGACCCTGCTGCTGACAGTCTGAAAAAAAGAAAAACCGCAGATGAACATATATATGAACATTTTATAATATTTTAAGTCCCTCAGGACGGCGCTTGTAGCGGTTAGCATTAGCGTTAGCATTACTGTTAGCGATATCATTACTGTTAGCATTAGCATTACTGTTAGCATTAGCAGAGCTGCTACTTCCTACATCTAAATAACTGGAAAATGCGATAAACATTCAGTAAAACTCCTATCAGACCCACCTTTCGTTTAGCTGCTCCATTTACTTCGCGACGTTTCACCTATTTTCTTGCGCGTAGATTTTTTTTCTTCTTCTGCTGTTTTAATTTGCGCTGTGCTCAGATTGACCTTTGACCTCAGACGACACATTGCGCGCCCTCTATTAGCTTTTTGTTCTGAAAAACAACAGCAAATTATTAATAAAATCATTATTAATGTATATTAATCATAAATAAGACGTTATTTTAAAAGGTAGTATCGAGCCAATCATCCCAAAATAAAATAATCATAATGATAAAATAAAAATATGTATTTTTGTGTTGTTGAAAGAATGTTTTTCGGGCCTGGTTACATTTTCTACATTTTAATAATTCAGTTTGCTTTAATACTGTAATTAAAGTTTTTACATGACATACCTTCATCCTGTCATCACCATGGCTGTGTCTACATATAGATAAATCATAGACATTGATTTGTTAGTAAACAGGCATGCGTCTGACGTTGAGTTTGTGGTCAGTTCAGGATTTCTCCAGCTAATCCCAGACCCACTTTCTATTCAATTGATTTTTATCACATTATCGGACAACTTCATGTTTTTATCCGCTAAAGTTTTTGGATTTTCTATTAGTAAAAAAGAACCTGGTATCTGCTACCTACTTACTTGTTCTTTATCTTGATCTTTCTCTGTTGCTCTTTTGGTCTCATCTTTTTAAAACAACATCCTAATAATCATACTTTATAGCATATCAAGATAAATGTCTTGCCATCATCTTAGGTCAATACAAGAGCACTTCCTCCTTTTATTATTGACACACTTTTGAACCCACTCAGCGGGGGTAATATCTGTTATGGGAAACAGAGCAAAGCAAGTAGAGTCATGTAGAGTTGAGCTTAGCTAATATTATGCAATGGAAACATGTTTTTTGTTGTAGTCTCTGGTCAGCAAACCATGTGTCACTCTTTTACAGATGGAGTTTCTCTGCCAGGTCTTCCGATGCATCCATTTATTCCTAATTTCCCCCCCAATCGAACAAGTTTTTCCTTCAGCCGCCTGCTGTTTGAAGTGACCATCACACGGTCACGTGGCGGGTTAATGAGCTGATGTCAGCTTTTTCTGCCAGATGCGTCGCTCTGAAGCATGTCTCAGTTTTTTCCATCATCCCATCCAAAAGAATATGACGAGCAGTGTCAGTCCATCCAATAAAAAGACTGCGGATGAGAGCGCCAAAGCGGTAGGTGTTGAGTTTGAGCAAAGTTTTATGCTCGGGGATGGTGGATGGAACACTGAATGAGAGTGATGGTTACATCAAACCACGTTCCCTACTGAGACTTAATTTTTCCCGTAACCCGTCCTAAATTTTGTTGATTTTGAAACTTGAAAAATACCCAAAAAGGGCTGGATTTGAAGAAACGGAAACCTGTTTTATTAGATTATGATTTTTAACGGCGTGTCAGCAGTCGGCATTCCACATGCAGACAATAAAGAGAGAGAGATTACAAGAAATCTATGAATATTACAATACGTGTTTTCCCACGTCCTCATCTGTCTTTGAATGCTGCATGAGTCGCAGCGCTGTCAGTGAGTTCATCACCCGGGCTGTGTAATTCTAAACAGCTGTTTGTGTGTAGGTGCTTGTCTGTTTAAATGTGTCTATGCATGCATGTAATCCTGTGTATATGTAAGTGTGTGTGTGTGTGTGTGTGTGTGTGAGAGATCCCCTCCCAGACTGACGTTAACCCCAGAACACCACACCACACAGATGGTTGTTGATTCCTGGATTCCTCTCTCTAATCTGCTACCGCTGCCGTGGTTTACAGCAGACAAACTGACGGATCACTGCAGGGAAATGGCCCAACGTGATATGTTTGTTTCCAATCAGTGGAAGGATTAAACGGAATATAAATAGGGTCTTCCCTTTCTCAGGTGATGCATCTCTGGCATCCTACATATTTCACTTCCAGCTCATGACTGTGGTCTTGCTGCTGCTTAATCCAGCAGTAAGGACAGGATTTGAGTTTGATCCCACCCCAAGGTCTGCTGGATTCTGGTAAAAGGATGTTTGGCAGAGGTGCACAATCTCATGTCAATAACACTGTGGGTGGAAGTTTTTACTAGTGCTCTGTGTGCGTCCTCTTGTATAAGTATGTGTGTGTGTGCATAATAGTTGTGTTTCTTTCTTTGAACATCTCGCTCTTTTGTTCAAATGTCATGATTGTTCTCTTACTGCGGGGTCGGGGCCATTTGTTTATCTGCACGGTTTCACAAACACTTAAATCATCGTAGGATCAGAGTTGTAAGACCCGGTGATGAAATGTCGTTCTGGGAGGGGAAACAAAGCTCGGGGAGAGAGAGAGAGAATGAAAGCGGCTTTGAGTACGAGGAGAAACAGAATCATAAAGGATTTTCATAAAGAATGATGAGGGAGGTATTGCAGAGCGTTCAGCAACAATCACGTCGTACCTCCGTGATCAAAGTGACGAGCCACAAACGTCAACTTTATAATCGTAGGCGGCTCTTAACTGCTGCACCTAATCACCTGCAATCAACTGCAGACTTGCTTATGAATGCCATGCGTGACAGCGAATGTAATCAGATAACTATGATTCAAGGCAACGGAAAACACACAGTAATGAAAATGACAGTCTCCGCTCTGCAAACTCTGTGAAGGCAGTGGATATACAATAGTGTTTTCATGAAGAGCGGAGCGTTATTCCATTGTTTATGACATACTGGAATAATCTGCCGCTCAGGGACGAGTGTGGGTTGCAAGGCAACATTCTGTAAATGGATGACAGACACGGGATGTTTCCCATATCAGGAAGTGAACATGGTCGTCTGGGCTAATGAGGCTGACCCAGACGAACATCTGTACGGTGTGCTTCACCTCGCGATGGAAGCTGCTGTTCCTGACATCAACCCCACAGCGAGAAAAGCTTAGCAGCAGAATGTGGCTCAGCGAATTCATTTTTTTAAATTCCACGTAAGCTCATGTGAAATCAGAACATGCAACTTTTGAAATAACAAATACCATGTTTTCTATTACAAATATTAGAACAACTAATTTGTTTCATTCATGAAGTAATAGGTTGGATTTTCTGAAGATGCAGAAAATAAGCTGAGAAGCTTGATTCCACTTCTTCACATTTGCACAGTAAATAACAAAACTATATAGCCAGGAAATAGTCCAGGATACGGCTATGGCAATTTTCTCTGTTTTTCTTGTCGTTAACAAAAGTCATGTGCGACGGAGCCAAACCAACAATGAATTTATCCTACTTACAAGAATTGTGTGTGTGTGCGTGTATCCAAAGTCAAAGTCTGATATATCCGCTGTTGTCCAAAAAAACTCGTGGAAAAACACATCAGTGAGCCACACCTTCGCACGGGTCGACATGGTCCCTCGCCACGAACATTTATGGTCACTTTAGTTCATTCGGACACGTTCACGATCACTAAAAAACAAACATTTCGATTATACGAAGGACCGATAGTCAGAAAAAGGAGTGAAGGAGGCTATGGACGCCAAAAATAGAGAAGCCATCCCTCGACAGAGGAGGAGGTCTACGACGCCACTTATCCCCCACCTACAATGCTGTCCTTCCATCCCTTCCCTGGAGACTTACCAGTCAAGGAGTCAAATCCAGATCCTTCTAACTGTGCGGGACCAGTGTGAACCTCTGAGCCACCATGCTGCAGTGGAGGCTTCACGGGAGAGAGGCATCGGACGTCTCAGCTCACTGTGCAGTTTAGCTCTGTTGTTTTAAATATGTCCGTGCTCCCTTCAACACGGTCTTTTTTTTTCCCGATGCTTCCACAACCAGCAGCTTGTAGCGACTCCTTTCTACTTCTCTATCATACTTAATGAATGTGAACATGCATCTTCTGGTTCCGTTTCTCTTCCATTTACCTGCATGGTTCAGTGGTTGGGAAACTTGATGATATTGACTTTAAGGTCTGTTAAAGACCTTCTACGACTCCGTCGTAGCATCTGCCCTGTTCTACGCAGTAGTCTGCTGGGGGGGGGGATGCTCAGACGGGGACAGAAGGAAAATCGACAAACTGGTACGGAAGTCTAGCTCTGTACTGGGATGTCCTCTGGAGTCGGTGGTGGTGGTGGGAGAGAGGAGGATGTTGGCAAAGCTGACATCCATCATGGACAACCCCCATCACCCTCTGCATGGGGTGGTGGGTGCGCTGAGCAGCTCCTTCAGCCAGAGACTCAAACACCCTCGCTGCAAGAAGGAGCGCTTCTGCAGATCATTCATCCCGACAGCAATAAGACTTTATAACAACACATACAAATAACACTCACTGTAGTCACTCTGTCACTTTTTCACTGGTCACTTTTTTTTCTCTTCACACACACCCTGCACCTTAAGTGTGCATTGGCTATGCATGTGTACATGTGGGTATGTGCGTGGATATGTATGTCCATATATATATATGCAAATATGTGTGTATGTGTATGTATGTAGGTATGTACGTCCATGTATGTATGTATATATGCCTTGCTTATGCTTACTTTTTTTTCTTACTTTTTTTTTCTTACTATTTATTAGCATTTTCTCTCCATTCTATGTCGATAATGCATACTGTGTATGCAGATCATCAACAAATTCTGCGAATTTGTACATTGTGTTGTGTGTTTTTTATTTTTATTTCTTTAGAGTTTTTTATCTTCAGCTTTATTTTCTTCTCTTTATCTGTAACGCTGCAGTAACACACAAATTTCCCTGTTGTGGGATCAATAAAGTTTTATCTTATGTTATCTTATCTTATCTTAAAGGTGCAGCATGTAGTTTCTGGTGGTATCTAGTGGTGAGGTTACAGAATGCATCTATCATCTGATTTCTCCATGCATGTAGGAGAACCTATGAACCAATGACTACTGTAGAAACATGGCAGTAGCCAAGGGTTTATAGGTTCTCCTACATGCATGGAGAAGGATGCATGCATATGATGAACCCTTGGCTACTATAGAAACATGGCAGTGCAACATGCTGAATTTCATGGAGAGAGACCTGCTTCCCATCTACATAAAAAAAGGCTCAAATAATTCATTTGACTGAATTATATAGCAGATAAAATATATTTTTATAAATACTATATTCCATTTCTGTCAAGCCTGTTTCTAGATGCTGCTAAATGCAAAATTTCTTTTTGAAACTGAAAAGAAATTGTGGTATAATCCAGTCATGGCTGGTGACCACACTGGCTGCTGCTAAATGAAAATGACATAGTTCTACTTTTAGTACTGATAAAAATCGCATTAAAAGATCCTGCTTCCTGAATTGGTATGCATGACATCAAATAATGAAGGGACTTGTGCTCATGTATATTTTGATGCAAAAACTATTTTCCCTGTCTCCAGACAGCCTCGCATATATATCTATAAAATATATATTTTGCCAAAAGCAAAAGCCACTGACTGGAAAGCAACATATGTGGGTTGTGTGCAGCCAAAGAGGTTGGATCCTTGCTGCTTTTAATTTCTCATTGAGGTTTTAGAGCTACACATCCAGCACAGTCCCATAGCGTGTTTGTCACAGTCACACATACTGAGAGGTCATCTCCATTTACCACAGAAGTAAACAAATATCATCTGTAGATAATCCAATGATTTCAGTTTACAAGTGCTTGAGTCTGTTTCCAGGAAGATGATCTGAAGTAATAACATAGCTATGTTGGGTATGCCGTGAGTTTCCTGTCTGTCTCAGCAGTCAAGTCTCCTATAAATTTAGGCTTAAATCCTACAGGATTAAATGCAAACTATTCTTATATTTCCTTTTTATTGTGAGAACGTGAAATTATAGGTTGTGACTTGGAATGTTTTACCACTCCAATCCTTTTTGTTTGAACGTGATTTTAGGTATCAAAGTTTTTATTTGACTTTATTCTGAGATAATAGTGTATGGTGATGTTAAAATGAGCATCACCTCTCACCCAGTGCACGTACGCTGCCATAATTGAAAAACAACTGTGTCATAGGTTTATCAAAGGATTAGCTCAAGAACAAAATAATTATTAACGAGGAATTTGACATAACTATGCCAAAACAAACACTGTATTAGTGCCTAAATATAATTAACCTTGGCTGCTTTAGCCTCTAGTTTTGTAACAGTGCTGCAGTCTTTTCCTCCTAATGTTTCCTGATGGCTCATCATTCCTGATCTTGTTCCAAAGCTATTTTCAACCGCAGGTTTCTCTTTTTTTTGTAAACCTGATTAACCTGTTGTGTTCCTCTTGCTTTCAAAAAAAGAAAAGAAAGGCGTGAACTCGCATAGAAGCTTGAGGTCAAGTTTGCAAAAAGCTTGTCCTTAGCGAGGTTTGGTTTCCTTTTTAAGCTGAACCATAATCACTGGACCTAGAAGTGCTGTCGGCTATCAGCCTGCTATACGTTGCTCAATCATCGCACCATTGTTTGAGGACAGGCTTCCACACCACAGGCTAATCTTTGGTTGACTGTCCCTGCTCGTTGTACAAAATGTAATAAGAGGATTCTTCTTCACATTTGCCCAAAAAAGCCAACAGTCCAGATATTTGTTGAGAGGCTGCGAGTTCACAGAGCTGCACGGGGGGGGGGAAATCAGTTTTAATGACATAAGATTATAGTAGATGGAGAATAACTCTGAGGGCCTTCCTGGTCATGGTACATCTCTGTAATTCAGCTGGAGGCTATCCTTATAGAAAACCGCTGTTCTAATCACAATATGCATTTTTTTTTTAATGAAAAGATCAAATTTGACGATAAGATTCGAACGCCATGCAGCTGACATTGGCCCGGTTTGACAAAGAGTAACAGAAAGATTGCCAACCACGATATTGATTTCCGTTTCGGTGTAGGCAAAAAGGGAAGTTTTGTCGTTTGTGTTATGGAAAGTAAAACATGTTGGTTGGTCTGTGGCCTGTGGTCACAATTGAATACACTGTCTTCCATCCAACTTGTTTTATTCCTCGATGCAGACAGAGATACTGTCGCAGATAATCCTCATTTACTGTTCGGCTCCAAGCGGCCGTCCGTTCTTTTTAAATACGGCGCTAAGGAAAACACGATGCATACAACTACTGAAAATCTCCTTCACGAAATTACAATCATGTTTCCGTAGCCAGCTGGAGGAGAGCCACGACCGTTTCAACACAGTTCATCGGCCAACCAGGCAAATACACAACGAGCCAAAAAACCAATCAACGAGGCAGCGAGCTAATAAGCCGATTGTCTACAAATCAGTCAAACAAATTACTGACATTGATGAAACTGCCAAAAGTTGTGCTTCAACCGTTCCTTGAAGAACTCAACGCAATATGAGAAAAAAAATTCTTGACTCAAAAGCCTGGAAGCTTTGTTTGAACCCTGAACCCTGCGACGGATCCTGGAGGAGGTCAAGGAATAAAACGAAAAAATAAAGAGCAGCGAGGTGCTATAAACTCTCAAAAGTTTGGGCTGAGTTAAATTTAACAGTAGCTGAGCCACTGAATCAGGATTGGCTCGCTCTGGTTATTTCTGCCCCATTTTTGACCTCAACACTTCATTATGACATAATTCAGAATAGGCCCATTGACCTTGATTTCTGCTTTGCTGTTTGGTGCACTCATCTAAATTGGTTTATTAGTAGTAGTAAAAGTCTGAGTGAAAGGATTGCGCTTTATTTGATAAAGTTTGGTGTCAGATTATTTTAGTTTGCATAATACAACCAAGTAGGAAGTAACTAATAGCGGACCATTAGTTAATGAGTAAACCCTAATCATATTTAATGATTTCATGAATTAAGACAGGCATAAATGGAAAGTACTTAATGTAGATTTTGTGTCTGCAAACTGTACTAATGTTCCTTTAAGGATAAATAGTAATAAATCAATTCGCGTCATGGTGTGTGCTTTCCTTGGCAATGACGTGCCGTTCTTGTCTTTAGACAGATTGTTATGTGGATTATTGCCTAGCATGGCTCATAATTTCTCAGCGCTAACTAGTCGTAGAGGTCCGTATCTCCGGACCGGGTGTGGTGATCCTGATGTGGGTGTCCACATAAAAGGGATCTGGCCACCCACGCTGTAGTGTTGAGATCACTAATGGGGCTACAGCTATCTGAGTCTGCCAACTTCAGTTATTACTCATAGTCTTAAGTGACAGCTGCCTGCGTGCGGCAGCGTTTCAACACTCCAACGATCAGTGATTCGATCAATTGGTCATTTTGACGGATCGGTTCGGTCGCTGATTTGACAGGAGGTCAACCAGCGCCGACCTTTCGACGAGCCAACAAGTGGTCCACGGACCAGTCATCGGGGCGAGGAGTCAGCCAGCCGAAACAACAACCAATCCGTTTCGTAGACACTGGATGGAAAAACTACGGGAGGAAGGGATGAAATGAGGACCATATGAATGACATTCCAGCTAGTCCTGATTCTGGGCGTGTTGCTTGTTGTTGCCGGTGGTTTGGGAAGTCTGGGAGCCTCTGCTGATTTAGGTCTCACATGTTGACATTGCCCTGGCACAACCCCTGGGTCTGAGTCATCACGCTGCAGATCAGCCCCGCTGACTGACAGACATTCAATAGTTAACATGTCTTTTAAAGAGCTCTGAAGGGCAGTTTTAAAGGCTATTACAGTAATACTACCGAGGGCTTCGGCTTGATTAAAACCGAGGGCTCCGAGCTGCAGGTGTCCTCATGAGGATGAGTCAGCGTTACAGACCATTCGTTCCAGGTGTGACCACATCGTTTTATCCCGGGATTACACTGAGGATCACTGCTGCTGATCGGGAATGACTCGGACGGGGATTCCCTCCGCTTTGTGCGTTTGTGCGTGTGCATGCAGCGCTGGACATGGACTCCAGCGCGGTTGCACAGATGCACGCATCCGTGCTTGTGTGGTCTGCGCGTATTAGCGTTAGTTTCACCACACTCGTTCCTGTTTTTGACTTTATTAACATTCCCTCTTCCTCTGGGTGTATCTTCAAAATCTGTGGGTTAACCAGAGCACTAAATACTTTTTTAGTAGCTTTTTAGTAAAAAAAAAAAAAAAAAAATGGGATTTTTGGAGACATGCAATCAAAATTGAAAGAAAAACATAGTTATTTATTATATTCGATTTAATAGTCAGGAAATTTGTAATTGTAAAATATGTTACAATTTTTAATGCAGAAATAAAAAAGATCATACTAACAAACGCATATTTGTGTCTCTAATTTTCATTACTTTCCCACATATGCACACACACACACAATTGAGTACTTTGGTCTTTCGATGGTTTGGCGTACTGAGAGCATATAAAATATGAATTACAACATACGAGACTTTGTCTGGGACGGAACAACAAAGTCCTGGCTGTAGTTTCATCACTGTCCTGTGGTGGTTTCACAAACAGTCCGTTAACTTTTTAACCTTTTTCCCGTCAATTAAGGTTTATTTGGTTGGTTTGTTGTGCCGCTTTGATCCAAACTGAAATATCTCACCGACTATCTCTTGGTTTGTTGTGACATTTTTATACGAAACTCAATGGTCCACAAAAGGATGACTTCTTCCAACTTTAGTCATTTCCTCTGGCACCACCAGCGGGTTGACATTTTTGGGCTTTTCGTGAACTATCTTGACAATTATGACATGTCAAGAGAGTTGGCAAGAGTTGACCAGTGTAAAAGATGGTCAAAACACAACAGACAGTAAAGTAGTAATAATAATGCTCTACTCCAGATTTAAGTGATTAAAATTAAGCAAAAAAGGCCCAGAACTAGAGCTTTAAAAGTCAATAATAGGCGGCTGAGAGCCACTTAACTAAGGGGTGAGCGGTCTGTGGTTGGGCGTGCTCGAGTTCTCTGAAGGCAAAGTGAAAGAAGTCCAAGAAAGCTGCTGCGTTGTATCACTCACTGTGAGATCTGCCCGGTTGCACATCTGGGTCACGCTGCAGGTCGAGTCAGCTCCAACTCAGGGTTAGACGAGAAAAACCCACCACGGTTCACGCGAGGAGACACAAACTTGTTTTTTTTAAGCATCATATTGATAAAACCTATATACTGCTAGGATGGGGGAAACACACCTGCACATGCAAACTACACCAGAGTCAATGCAAACACTGCAAACACAGTTCTTACTATTTGTAAACCAAAATAAAACTAGCCTGTTCCAATGGGTTACCATCAAATTTGGTGCATAGCCATGATGCCTCGAGAATGACTGACCTGCATGTTCAAAGTTTGGTGCATGTATTAGCATACGCCTTGGGATAAATAGTAATAAATTTGGCAATCCCTTCACTTTACCATTTTAGTGCTAGTAGCTTATAATTGGTAAGATTTTAATTGGCAAGGAAGGAAAGAAACGATGACGATGGGCAAATGAAGATGTGCAACCATTCTTTAAAAGTCAAGATTACAGGAACAAGTACAGATATGCATTGGTTGATATGTATTTATTGATCGACAACTCCACAATTTACATTTTATAATAATATATTTTAAATAATTGGTTTTAAGTATGGGTCTGACAATAAAATCTTGATTGATCAATTAATTCATGCAATGTAAAGGAATCATTTTAAGTACTGAACCCATCGTTAGTTAACACCAATTTCTGCAGCTTTAAGGTCATTTTAACTCTTTTTGTCTGAGAATATTTGTCTGTGCATGAAACGCCTTCAAATGGCTGCTTTTGTTTTGTCTTCCGAGGAAGGGTCACGAAAGAGAAATGTTTGAAAAACCACTGACTTTAAGCAACTTTAAATAACCCTGAGCGTCAGCTCCGGTATCATTTTCTTCACTCTCCTTGAAACATTTCCAAATCTTCCAGAAGAGACACGTTTCTTCTGGTTTGGGCGCTGATGGCCAGCTGTTGGCTCATCCCCCCGCCAGCTTATCCGGCGTGCCAGAAGTGGAGCAACCGAGTGCTCGGGTATTTCTTAACATCGTGATGTGTTTGTTTTTTTGAGAAGCAATGTAATGACGCTTTTTTTTCAGCACTTTGATTGACCCTTCCAAACAGTTAATCACAAATGTTCCCAGCTGGAAGCCTTCTCCTACGACCACAATCTGATCTTTTGGCCACCGAGCGGCTCTCTGGAACCGTCGGGGCACCACAGCAGACTGTGGAGCCTGGTTCGAGTCCATGCAGCCCCAACGAGAGAAATGTAAGCGTGCTACAGGGCATATTTGCTGCAAGTATTCCCAGCTGGAGACTTTCCAGTGGGACCACAGTCGGCCAACGTTCGCTCACTGGAACTTTTTGGGGGCATCGCAGCAGACTGCGGAGACTCGATCAAGTCCTGCGTGAACAGAAATGGCAGCAGCGTTTAATCCTGAATGACGTGTAACATTCCAAAGATGCGATAAACTAAAGTTACCCCTGAAGGAGATTGCAAGATACTTGTTGACTCTCTAATGAGTTTGGCACTTCAACATGTGCTCTCCATGGTGCTGGAGCCAGGTCAAAAGTAGACACACCGAGTAGCCTATGAACGAGAAATGAAGACAATCGCACAGGTTGATTTAGAGACTTGCAGGACCAATCCAAAGCCTTTAGGGCCGAGCTTTGTATCAGGAGGTGTTTCGGTATGGAAATGGAAAAAGATCGGAGAGTGACATTTCCAGGAAGACGTGTCCTTGACCTAATGTAAGGGTTTGTAAGTGTCTGTTATTCATTCACGCTTTTAGACTTATATTTAACCAGAAAACAACACCTGGTAAGGTCAAGGTCTCTTTTTCTAAGAGATCTCCAAACATCTGGAATCGCGAGGGATAAAATCTAAACCAGAAGAGACAAGGTGAGAGGAGCCATTACAATACAACATAGTCAAAGATGGCTAAATTATTTATTTTTAATCTATATTTTACGCCATTGATGTTTTGACACAGACAGCGAAGCCTGGTTGCAGTAAATGTGTTTACACCCTAACCCTAACCCTGGAGGATGTTACACAGTTGAGTCATTAATTTGCCAATAGATCTGATTCAATGATCTCTCACTGGCTGATGACCCACACACACACACACACACACACACACAGACACAGACAGTCTCCACAGACAGGAGATGACACGGCCCGGTTACAGAAATAACCCTCCCGCTATCTCACGCCCATGCGTCGGCGGCGTGGCCTGTAAATCTGGCTCTGTTCATGTTTTATTAACACTGGCGCTAGCGTTAGCCTGGTGGTGGAAACGTCAGACGTCAAAAAGCCAGAAACGTCCGTCTTAGAAAATAGGTGGTGGATGCTGACTCAGCAGAGTGTGTGTGTGTGTGTGTGTGTGCGTGGGCACGAATTTACACACTGATAGTGTGTAAGTGTGCAAAATACTAAGCAACCTGACTGAACATAACAAAGCCCTCCAGCTGCTCGGTAAAAACTGACTTCTCAGAGTCCCATTTCCTCCAAACCACAAAAGCCTCGTAAAGTCGAGCACCCATAGTTTGCTAATGGCATCAACTTCTATATCGATGCCTCTGGTCCCGCTTATTGGGGGAAAACACCCTGATATGTTTTCCAACGCTTTCCAAAACGGCTCCACCTCTTCGCCGAGCCGCAGGGAGCGGACTCTGAAATAATGTCTGACGGAGACGCGGCGTCGTAAAAAAAAAAAAAACGATCGTGAACGTGTAGGAGTGCAGCGCCATATGTTCCACTGGAGCTCGTCTGCAACAGATCATCATGCACGAGCAGAACGTGATAGAAGTCAGCGACGGGTGGAGTGAAGTCCATACCTGCTTGACAGGGACCGGACTTGGCTTTTCATTGCCAACGCGATGTGTTTTTACATATGTGAGCAGTAAAAAATGAGCTGGCGAATTCTTCACTCCTGCCAAACGGGCTTTTTTTATGCACCCGCCGAGTGCAGCAGTCGATGTTTACTGACACAACACATTTTAATGGTTCTTACGCTCAGCGCCAAAGGGATTGAGAAATCAGGTCGCTCCAAAACGGTGGCAGCGTTACGGGGGGCTATTGTTTGGCCTCCATGGCTTCTGAAACGCCGCGGCCCCATGGATCATCAAAGATGATTCTTCGGAAGATATTCCATTAAAGACAATTCCATATCACATATTTGTGGTGCTGTACAGTATAGAAATCTTGGCAACACACACACACACACACACTCCCGCCAAGTATTTCTTCTCAAACCCCCAGATTTTATTTCAACCTCTCAGTCACGTTCGAACAATGAGCTGAGAAGCCGTGTGAGGTCTCTGCGTACGGCTCGGAACGTGTGAACCAGCGCTGGTGAGCGCCCCAGCGGAGACAATGGAGGGATTGTTTGGCCTCGGGTCCCTCGCGCCGTGGGGCTTCATGGGAGACCCGTCGCCGCGGCGATCAAAAAAACGTCTTCACACACGTAGCAGTGAGGTCATGAACATTTCTCGTTATTCCAGATCTGGTTCTTGTTTGTTCTGCAGGTTCAGGGGGCGGTTTGTAATGCAGTGGTGGTAAGGAACAGCGTGACTTCACTGACTTTTTTTTTTTTTTTTTTTAATTTTGGCCACGGCGGTGTTGAATTATCAAATTGCACGTCGCAATAATATCAGCGTCAGGGTGGCCCGCTCGTCGGGTTACAATGGGAGGCGACGGAAACGTGATCTCGGGAAGTTTCAACGCGCCTCGCTGCAAGCGCCTGGCGTCGGGTAACGTCAATACACATGAAACGCTGTTACAAAAGTAGTTTTTTTTTTATTAAAACGTACACAAACATAAATAAAAAAAAAAAAAAAGAACACTGAATGGAAAAAAAAAAATCTATCAGATGAAATCAGATGAAGATTTTACAGGTATGCTACAATCTTGTAGAAGAAACAATATATCCATATTGCTTTTGGCTAGGCAAGTGCACACAGAATTGTCAAAAAAATCAAGATACATAAATATGGAATTTAAAATGAAGCCCCTGTGTTTTAATAACAAAAGCGTGTCTATTACTCTAAGTGCTGCATAATGGATGTCATACAGACATATAAATGATTTTTACAGCCGAGAGGTCACTTTAACAATGACCTGTCGCTGTGCTTCTATAGCTAATAAATAAATATTTAGTGCATATTCCCCATTTACCTCACTGAAGAGCCAAATGAAAAACAAAAAATTTAAGTTAAAAGATGAACCAAACTCAATTCGGTTCCTCTAGTTAAAGACGACAAGAGTCCGTTCGTGTCACTAAAGGTCAGACAGTCCAGCTATCTGCATTGCTTGTTGATTGTCAGAAACATAACCAACAGATGTCATTTCCTCCTTACGTTTTAAAAATGACATTGTCGCGTGATCGCCTTCAATGACGCAGGCCGCTCAAGACAGAAAACTGGATAACAGATGAGTTTTTGGAGCGCACTCGTGACCTTTTTTTTTTTTTTTTTTTTCAACTGGCTTGTGTTGCTTGAAAAAACAATGTCAAAGTTTCATGAGATAAATCACAATCTGACTGCTTGTTTTGAGTTGTACTGATGAGTTACTTACTGTGAGGTCGCCTCCTCGCCTGCCTTGTTCACACTTACAAAAACCTTTCAGGAAAACATTGATGCATCGCTGTCGTGGTTCCGAGGACGGCCTGGGAGTCGTGTTATTTTTTTATCCTGTGATAATCTGCTAAGCACAAGCAGATGCTCTCTATCAGCTGCTGAAGTTCCTGGTGGACATTTCCACCGTGAATCACTTCTCACTGAACAGATTTACCTCCTTAGTTGCTTCCTTGTGGTTTGATTAATTAGTGCATACACACATTTCTATGCTTTGTATTCAATAATTCATGTATATATATAAACCACAATACCTAAAAAAGAAATCCAGTGCTATTTTGGATAAAAATTGCGAGATGTGTGTGGTTTTGTTGGACTGAGTGGTAATTTTTTGTTCTCATAAAATGACTTGGTGAAGAGCAATATAAAAAAAAACATGTACAATTTAAAAAAACAAACAAAAAAAACAATTATAAATCACTATCAGTGGTTCTTTGGCATTAATGTTCAGTAGCATGTCCGCTCCCCACATGTTAAAATTTTCAGTTACCCAACTTTATGGCCCCGAAATATGTCCCTTCTCCCTCGGGGTCCAGCATCCAAGCGTTGGACACGTTGACGAACAGGGTGTCGCCCTCCTCCAGCCGCACCCCCCGGCCCTGCTGGGCGCAGTACATGTTGTAGCTGGTGTTGTTCCAGCGCATGGTGCTGCCCGTCTTCATCAGCACCGCCGCTTTGCTGTTCTGTTTGATGCTCTCGTGGTACACGTACTGGATGAGCTGGGTGTTGCTGACGTCCACCGGCGGCACGCCGGCCTGGCCGCTGTCCTCCGGCACGTACTTGTAGTAGCGGAAGCAGGTCTTGGCGTAAATGTAGTAAAACCCGGAGTCCATCACCAGCAGCTTCCCCTTGTGGTAGTCCATCTTGTGGCGGTACCCGTGCACCTCGTCCCAGTCGATGGTGATGGCCTTTGGCTCACCCTCTGCGTGGCAACAAGCGGTTTTCATTATTATTCATGCAAAATCATTACTCCGACTTTAAAGTCCTTCCTTGGGTTTTTTTTTTATAGCTCTTTTATAGTTTTGGTGATTCACCGTTTAATTGGGTTGTTCCAGTGAAGAAAAAACATACATTAGTTTGCAGGAAATATCTGTAGTGCCGTCCAATCAAAAGAATCAACACTGTGATGAGGAAATGACTCCATCAGCTCAAAGAGCCCAGAAATAGGCTTTTAGGAGGGCGTCACTACGCAAACAGGAAACACGAGCCACGCTGCACTGATGAGCGGGAGAAATATATGAAAAATATACAACACAACCTCTAGAAAAAAAAGAAAATACTACTTTATAAGTTTCAGGGACAAAGGAATGACATCATTAATATTTTTTTCTAGATTCTCAAGATCAACAACCATAAAAACTGTTATTTTTCATATTGTTAAGTAGTTGTTAAGTTTTAATGCTAACAATTTATATACTAGTTTATATATCAAACTCATCTGGTTTTTCCAGACCACCTACTTACTCATGCATGTGCAGAACGGATCACGTTTCTGGTTTGAATCAGGTAACGGCAGGAGACTTAAATTATTTATTTAACTTCCTTGAAATCACTGGGAAATATCTGATTCCCCAGCACATTATAAAGTGTCGTGGTCATTCAGTGTGGCACGATGTTGTAGAATTTGAGGTATAATTTCAAGTCTACCCGGTTGAAATAGCCTTTTTTCCCAATGTCAGGTCTGACATGTCGATCATATAATAACAGGTCTTATATCAGCGAGGTAACACTAGTTTTGCCTGTTAAGTCTGCACCAATAAATTGAAGCGTAACTCTCCACTTTCACTATATAACTGCAGTTTGAGCTGATGCAACAGGCTCCTATATATATAATATATATAACAGGGCATTAGTGCGTCTGGACTCACTCTTTGAGTACTCCTGGTGCGCTCTGATTGGTAGATGAGCGGACGGCAGACTCTCTTTTGGAGGTTTGCACCGTCTGGGTTTCCCTCTCAGGGCGTTCAGCACCGGCTCCGTCTGCACCTCCTGCAGAGAGCAAGAAAACATTCGGTTAACAAATACCGTCTGAATGGACGCTGGTTTGTGTGTGTGTGTGTGTGTGTGTGGAGATGGGGAGTGGAGGGGGGGTGCATGTTTATGCATTATCCTACTCTGGGAAATTGCTCAATTCGAAATTTACACCCACATAAGTACCTCAACATCAGTACGAGCGTGTTCTTACAGCAACAATACTATTTTGACATATTTCGCCACAGCTGTGTTCTGCTGTCTCTGTGAATGAGTGTCAGGCAGACAGTGTGTGTGTGTGCGTGTGTGTGTGTGTGTGAGCACAGCGAGTGCGTGAGGGTACTCAGACTCCACGTCTGGGTGCAGTATCCGTCCTCGTGGTTGCACCCGGGGGGGGGGGGGCCGTGACAGGGAGGCCTCCTGGTGAGTGTAACCTTTCAGGCGGGATCGCGCTTCTCACGGATTTGGCAACGAAGGCGATCTGGACCGAGTTCAGCCGCGGAGCGCTGGTTCTATTCAAGGCCGGCGACGACGCCATGCGCGGTCTGATACGGGCTGTTATCCTCAGGCAAGACGGAGCGTATACACTCAAGGAAAACACGGTCTCCAAGCAAATAAACAGTTACCGCGCCGGGGCTGCCAACATCTTCCACATCTGGCACGAGATGAGAACATCTGCCTGTGCATCCACCTACAATCTTACAATCATCACGATGCGGTATTATAGGATTACAAAATACCTACACATTACGATTGTCAGGGAATGATCAACTGATGAAGTTTTGTGTCCCCGGAGGGGTTTTAACTTGTTTTATCATTTCAGTGTAATTCCCTTTCATCGAGTAATCTCAGGTATGCCGGTAATATTAGCTCATCTTTTCCCTCAGAGCGATCGGCGATAAGAAAAAGAAAAAAAAAAAAGAAAAGGAACTGAAAGTGTTGTAATGGAAAGAATTTTTAAACATGCTAACTTAAAACCCACACACTACGCCTCTGAGAGCAAACACTGCTACACAATCCAAATAAACCCGTCCCGCCGACACCATTAAAGACGGTTTTGCAAGACCGCACCTGCGCTGTATTAATATTACCGTTGAAGTATTTATTCACAAGCCCGAGTCCACCGACCAATTTGCACGGCTCTCCAACTAAGATTAGCGCTGTCTGTCCTCCAAAAACAATTTGCTGCACAAACATGTTTTTAGCGCAGCGTCCTGGAATGAAACAGGGCGGGGGGGTGGTTGGGGGGCTAAACAGCGCCTTGCCATGGCTACAGAGTAATTGCAAACGCGCTCCCAATTGGGCCCCGCGCTGTGGGATCTGTCTTGATTTGTGGCGAGGCCGCGTCATACCTCTTTAAACCGAAAGATGCGATTGTTTAAACAACGAGGCTGGTCTGCAGCGTGTGATCCGGAGTCGGCGACCAGGAGGAGGAGGAGGAGAAAACGCTTCCCTCGAAAGAGACGGCGCATCCAGCCCCGGGGCCTGGACGTGTTTTGGCCTCTTGCGATACCGCAGTGCACGCAGGCCTCGGGTTCAGGCCTCTAACTAACGCACCACATGCTGGACATCACTCAACGGCTCTATTATGTCGATGAGTGGTTTCTGACACGCTACGCTGGAAACAACGAACAAAAAAAAAAAAAGGCCTCTCCCTCCACAGCGCGGCCACCGGAGCAGATCGTCTCCTTGTGTTTCGTGCTGCGTCGGTCAGATCTCCCTCTCGAGTCGCGCAGATCCCCACAGACTGTAAACACGCGAATCACGAGCCGTGCCTGATTCATGCTTTTCTCACCACACCCGAGGTCCCGGCGGCCACAGCCCGGCCCGGCCCGCACATCCCGTCTCACATCAAAGAGAGCGGCGGAGCCCCCCCCCCCACCCCAACCCCCACCCTGCCGACTCCTAACACAACACGGCGTGGGCCAAGTGGACCTGTCACCCTCACACCTCATAAAGCTCCCAGCATGCCTCGCTGCACGACGAGCCGCTCGGTCCGAGGCCGGCTGGGTGGCGGGCGTTAGGCGCTCGGCTCGCCCCCCCCCCGGGCCAAACACAAACACGTCATTTCAAAGGATATCGAAGCATTATGGGAAAAACTAAAACACCAATGGGGCGAGACGGCCCCTTTTTTATTCTGTTGTTTTACTTCCTGGATGTTTTTTTTTTTTTTTGCTTTCACTCAGCAAAAAACCCCACGCCAAAAAACAGGCGGTGACTTCCAAGAGAGGCATTAGAAGAGAGAAAAAAATATATATATATGACTGCAACAATTAAGAATTCTTATTTAATAACTCCCTCGTGCTGCCGCTGCTCGTCTCACACTCTGCGACCACTGACGCCAACACATGACTCACTAATAGCCTGTGTAGTAAACTGGTCCATTCCACTCGGTGCACGGTGTCAGAGAGAGAAAAGGTTTAAATGACAAACTTTTTTCCTTCTTTTTTTTGGATTGCACATCAAACACATGCTATGGCCTGACCTCTGTGACCACCTATGGCGTTTGGTGCAGCAGAAACGTCCCCATGGGGGAGCATTTCTGTCAATGCTTATTTCACAACTGCACGCTTACATGTACGCATGTGCCTTAAAACATTCTTGAAAGCAAATACACCGCTCCGAGACATTATCTTTGGCCCCGTTTACCCCTGACTTTGTTTCCCTTTAGCGACGACACGTCAAACCTATCAGAGCAAATTAATATAAGTCTGCAGACCGCAGTTGCAAAATTGCGAAGAAAAAGCACGATGATTAATAATTAATAACAGCCGTAGTCTTGCTATTATTACACCGAAAACCGCAGGTATGTGTATAATGGAATGGACAGCAGGAAGCTGTTAGAGTGTGTGTGTGTGTGTGTGTGCTGCAGGCAGGGGGAGTGGTAGGGTTGCGTTTGTGCTGTCTGGGGGTCAGCCAGGGGTCAAACTCACCTCTATGGGCCGACGTGGGGCCGTGGACAAATCTACCTGGAGACAGAAAACAGACAGATGTGCAGAGGTTAGGATGAAATAAAAAATAAATCACGCTTGCACCGTCTCCACCAAGCACCAATGTAATGATTCCCTGACAGGTGTGGGTGGGAGGAATATTTTACAAAACTTACAGGAAGACAAGCAGCAATTGTGTTTGTGTGTGTGTGTGTTGTGTGTGTGTGTGTGTGTGGGCGCGGGGGTTGGGTTATTTTTCCACATGTCACTGCATTCCACCACAGCAGGCGAAAGTCAAAAGTGAAGTGGAGACTGCAATGGGCTGTTGTCTCTGAGCATTTTCATGTTTATGCGTTAAAAAAAAAAAATGGTGCACAAATCTTCCAGGAATGCACGCACACACACACACACACACACACACAGGACAATAAATAAACCTGCTCCCATCAGCACATTCCAATGGAAGCGCGCAGATTCCAGCTCCTCTCTCTCCATCTCCAGGAAGTGCGTACAGGTGTTGAGGCTCAGAAAGAAAAAAAAAAAAAAAAAAAAAACGCGCGGCTGTCATCGGCTTCAGAGCAGCGTGTTAATCCCAGCAACAACAAAAAACTCCCACACGCCACCGAACACCGTGAACGCATCTTCAGCAATCACATCACCAGCTCACATCCAAGGTAAGAAAACATTAGAACAGCCATGAAATTAAACATTGTGCGTCCTGTCTATCTCCTGTCTGTCTGTGTGCAGTTTTTTTTTACTTTTTTATTTGACTTTTTTTTTTTGCCTCCCTCCCCTTTTTTCATTTCCCCTTTTTTTCCTGGCGCGCGTCCAGCGCATAACCAGCGACTACCACACTGCGATGTGTTTATGTCCAGGACAAGCCAAAGAAATGTAAGACACAAACACACGGACAGAGACACACAGAGACAGACAGAGACAGACAGATGCTCCCCAGGTGAACTCGGAGCATCCTGACGGGCTGTGGTCTGCTTGTCGAAACACGACAATTATTCAACGCCGTAAAGTAACAAAAAAAAAACATGTGGCAGAATGTAAATGTTAGTTTTTATTTTTTTTCCACGAACACAGACATCTTCGTTGAACTTTACCAGGCTCTACCCCCCCCCCCCCCCTCTTCTTCCCCAGTCCTTGAAAACTCGCCCTGCTCCTTCTCTAAAGTTTATTCCCACTGACGCGTATAAATTACAAATAGATCCCGACGCGACGCGTAAACACGCGCATGAAAAATCGCAGCCGCCGGAGACTCAAGTGAAAACATCTGTATTCTGCAAACAGGACGTCTCAAAAAAAAAGGAAAAAAAAAGAAAGAAGTTTTTTTTTCTGCGTTTCTCGCCTCGACGCGGACGCGGAGATGTTATCGCTGCAAAACGGAAAAATATCTACTGATCTGCGTGGAAAATTTCACCGTGGTGTGTGTGTGTGTGTTTGAGATGCTATCTATCGAGTCAGGAGTGTTTCGTTTTGTTTTAACTCAGCGCAGCGCTTTTCAAAGAGACGCCAAACGGCGCCTTTTGCGCGCAAAAAAAAAACTGCACAAGTTGCTAAAACTTTTGAAGATGACACATGGCGTAACACAACATATCTGCGCAAATCCTGTTTGGCTGCCTGTAGCCATGTAGGGAACTATGATAGTATTTGTAGATAAATATTTGCACAGTGAACTCGAGGCTTGAGTAAACCAACTGCACCGACTTTGCAGAAGCGTCTCGCTGCGCACTGGAAATTAAGAAAGAAAAAAAAGAAGCGAACCGAGGCGCGTGGAGCCTACCTCCTGCAGGTAACCCGTGAGGTGTAATAAGATCGCCACGCTGGACGCCACCTGAAGCAATCCCATAACAGCGAGGGTCCCGAACAGGAGCGGCCGGTACGTGGGCTCCGAGTGCTGCACCGGGTGGAAGCGGTGCTGGCCGGCCTCCATGTCCACGGTGTTCCGCAGGTAGCCTCGGTACTCGCTGTGCGTAGCTGCCATGATGCGCGCGGCGGGTGTGTGCGCCAAGTCCCAGGCTCGGTGCGAGGAAGCGACGTGAGACTGCGAGACTCCCCTATAATCAGCGGTGGGTGGGCTGGTAGCGCTGCTCTCCCCTCCGCAGCCAATCAGAGGCTTCAGCCCGGCGCGCAAACCGATCGACGGGGGGGGGGGGGGTAAAAAAAAAAAGGCTTCGATGAGACCGGCAACCGGATCGACCTGAGCGCACGACAGGTAAAGCGAGCCCTTTATGGCTCCACAGGCCCTCTGCAGAAACACACCAACACGTGATCCACCCCTTCTGCGCGTCCACACCCCCTCTCTGTCTCTACCTCTCTTCCTCTCTCTCACACGCGCACGCGCGCGCGCACACACACACACAGACACACACACGCGCGCGCGCGCTGCACCGAGGCTGGGAAGTGCAGCGCAGCAGGGATGGAGACAAGTTGGAGAACAAAGTCAACTTCAAACCCGCCATCAACAGCAAAAGGCACACGTGCTATTTAGGTTCATAAAAATAAAACACATGAGACAAAATCATTTTTATTCACTGAATGAAATTGTAACACAATCTTAAATAAATAAATTATGCATGTTTCTCATGAACATAATGGGTTTAACATTGATGAAACTTATACTTCTTGTTAAATGGCACTTTATAATCCCCTCAGAGGTATAAAACTGCTCATAATTTGAAAATTGGGAGTCGTGCACAAAAGTTAAACCAACCACTTACACATGATTCATCATCGTAGCGAGTCACCTTCATTCTCCCTGGTTGGAAAATAAAACCAAGAGTTGAACAATTTCACAAGTTCAACCACTGGACACAAGATGTCTCCTACTGCACCGAGGCAGGGTGCACGGGAGGTTTCAGGCGAGCTGCAGACTGATCTCACAATGGCAAAACTACCTGATGTCACATAAAAAATGTGCACACACACTCATGTACACACACACACATACATTTCAAACTCATTTCAGGGTGAGTACAGAGGATCTTTCAGCAGACGAATGTGAAAACAGCCTTTTAGTGTCAAACCCTGCACACTCCAGTGAAGCTGAAACATTCACAACGTCATAACTCATCATTACTGGCAGCTCGAGGCTCATTGGAGCCACAGTCGGCGCGGCCTCAGGGCCCGGCAAGCACGACCCGGCGAGGTTCTGATGCCGTTCTTCATCACAGGAACAGCGGAGAGGTGACAGGAGCTGAAGGGAGGGAGTGATGGGGCTTGCATGCAACAATGACCCCCCCCCCCACACACACACACACACACACACATGCACGCACGCATTCTTTTCTCTTGTGAATCACTTTATCCCAGCAAATGCCCCTATATTGCAACACTTACGGCAAAGCAAAGGTTTTATTCTCTTCCTCTTTGGTAAGGGAATAGACGTTTGGTAAAGGGAAGGGGGCAAACATCTTAATCCAATCAAAGAGGCCATTCCCACTCTAATGAGATGCATACGGTGTGTATTGTTGCATCCAATAACATTGTTGTAATGCTGCGTGCTACTTTAGGCTTTAACATAATGTTCATGTGCAGCAACGCAGACACAGACACAGACACAGACAGACACATGTACTTATTGTGGCCCCCGCGTTTCTGTGATGAATCCGGCGCCCCTGCATGGAAGCGTTTATTCATACAATTATCACATCCCATTGTAATTTTCTGGATATGCAAAAAGTCCCTGGCGGGCCTCCAGCTCGTTGAGTATGCAGCAACTGGCCGGTTGAACCGGTGAGGAAACAGGCATATATCAACCCACCCTCGCATTCCTCCGCTCCCTGTGAAGTGTGTGTGTGTGTTTGTCAGTGATCCTGGATGTGCATTGGACGCCCTTCAGATCCTTACGAAGTCACGTGTGGACAGCGACGCGTGTTCCTCCTATGGAAGGATTTGCGAACCCTGCACACCGGCAATCACGCGCACTCACTCTATAAACGGCGCTCCCACAGGCTTTCATCGGGATATAGTTTTTTTTTCCTATAACTCAAATTCATACCCCTCTTGAATGCTCTTTTCAACCCATTGTCTGCATTTAACAGCTGATTGATTGATTCCTGTGTTTTACACAAGCACGGCTACATTTTGGTATTAACCTCACATAAATATTATTCGGAGAGAGGTAATATAACTTGCAAGGAAAACTGCTCAAGTACAATAAATCTAAAATATAATATTATAAAAACACGTTTGAGGTCTGCCCGTTGAAACCACTTGTTTACACACAGTCACCATGACAGGGCCGATCTGAGCACATCCTCGTCCGCTTGGACGCGGCGCTCTCCAAAGAGGAAATCACCTCTCTCTGTGATTGGCTCGCGCCGAAGAAGCTGTTCAACACGTTGATTTAGCCAAAACGTGGATTTCTCCGTCTTTGCCCAAAAAAAAAAAAAGGTTTTCCACTATTACATCAAGCGAAGAGACGATAGCGCCGAACCTGGAAAAAAAAACTCCATCATGAGTCATGTGGTGCGTGCGAGTTGGTCTAGCCGCACATTTCAATAACCTCCTACGTGAACAGACGGATGTCATCTCCTCTCACCTTCCTCCAACTTCTCTTTCATGAGTGGAAGCAGAGAAGCTGCTGCCTCGTCACCGCACGTCTCATGTCGGGACAAAACAGCATTGTTCGGAGGGGTTGCACCTTTGTGCTGCGGCATCACCCTCAGTGCCGAACGACAAACACCAACTTTCTCCGGTCGTGATGACAGGTCTCAGTGTTTTGACGACATTCGCCATCGATGACGTAAATCGAGCAACGTGTTGTGGGTTTTTTTTTTTCGCTGTAAATGAAAAGTCACAACAGTGAATTCTGTGTTCTGAAGAATCCACCCACCTACATGATGAACTCCTGGAGTCCACACACACACACACACACACACACACACACACACACAATAACCCCCCTGTATAAAGCGTAGCGTAGGTAATTGCTCCTCTTTCTTTAAAGCGGTATTGTTATGAGATGTGCTGGCTAGTTGGGTGAAGTCGAACACACACTTAATCACGAGGCCCGTATGGAGTTGACGGCAAAGGTGTTGGCAATCTGTTGCCTATTGACGCGTCCACAAATCTGTCAGCAGCCGGAGAACATTTTCACCCAATCGCAGTCATGCTTTTGGCAACCAAACAATCATCAGTTGAACATTCGCTCACTTTTTTTTTTTTTTTTTTGTTTGAGCTCCATTTTGGTCTCCTGAGGGAAACATCTGGCTTTTTAGCTGTTTGCCATCTACGCACTAACTTCCTCTGCCTTGATTGTGGTGGTGGGCCGGTACTGTATGTCATTTTAGGAGAGCTTTTTTGGACAGAAACAGCCGCCTGCAGCAGCTAGAAATGAGGAAACTTGACCAGAAAAAGTAAAGTAGTGGGCCATAAAATCCAAGCTAGGAGCCAAAAAACGTTACAGCACACAGAACTGAGGGGAACTGCAGACCCGGGTGATAATAATGAGTTCATTACCTTTTGCATTAAGTCATTTAATCCATCCATCCATCCATTGTCTATCCCGCTTATTCCCTTTCGGGGTCGCAGGGGTCTGCTGGAGCCTATCCCAGCGCGTTAAGGCGAGAGGCAGGGATACACCCCAGATGGTCGCCAGCCAATCGTGGGGCACACACACCATTCACACACCATTCACTCTCACACTCACACCTATGGGCAATTTAGAGTTTACCAATTAACCTGAGCATGTTTTTTGTATTGTGGGAGGAAACCGGAGTACCCGGGGAAAACCCACGCAGACACGGGGAGAACATGCAAACTCCACACAGAAAGGTCCCAGACCCAGGCCCCAGGGCGGTCTTGAACCTGCGACCTTCTTGCTGTGAGGCAACAGTGCTACCCACCGCACCACCGTGTCGCCCCCGTCATTTAATCCGTTCTTTGCATAAAAATATTTATTTAAAGAATCAGGAATACCAGTTTTACTCCACCTGTTGGAAATGGCAAATAAAGTGAACTTGAACTGCAGGTCAAAGCTAAAAAAAAAACCCTAAAAACAAAAAGAAGTGAATAAGCAAACACAAGTTGATGCTATTAATTCCTCCCACATGTGCACTGTCCAGAAACACTCACAATAAGGTATTGTCACTGGTTCTGGACCACCTCATTAAGGCTGAGTGTCCACAGACGCCGCGGCCGTTGCAGCATCTAAACATGGCAGCCCGGAGGGTGACCTCCCGAACCTCTGCCGTTTTCCCACCGCCAGCAGAACAACACGGCGTAGTATTTGAAAACCCTCAGCAGAAAATGAACCTCCTTCAGGAGCGGGAGTTATTTTAGGCAGGAGCAGTGACAATGGAAAGGAGGGGTGGCTGTAGTAGGTTGGGTGAGTTTGCGAAATCCAGGCGAATTTCTGGGTGCCAGAGGAGTTCATGGGAGAAAGCTGGCTTTTTATACGCGCCCGCCCCCCCTCAAACCATCAAACCTCATGGCGCTACAATCATTTAATACTCCATCATTATGGGCTTTCTAACTTCATAAAACCACACACATGACTCTGGTTATGTTGTAGTGCGACCGCATTCCCCCTTCACTATTACTCTCCTTTTTACCAGGCTCGCATACAGCTCTGTTGATGTTTTACTCCCGACACACGGACTGGAGTCTCTGCTCAGGCGGACGTGTCTGCTGACCATTGTTCCTGCTTTACCTGCTACCTCATCCGCTACCTTTTGAACCCGTGGTCTGGGCTCCTGCGACCGCCTCGCGCCACGGTTTCTCTGGTGTCGGCGCTACGGGGCGCCTCCTCGCTCGGTCAGGGGTCGTTGATGCAAAGCGTGAGAACCCGTGTTTGGCTATGGGTTTCCTGTGCCCTCAGCTATTTCCTCCGGGGAGGCCGGAGCTTTCAGAGAAAAAATATTTAAAAAAAAAGAAAAGGAGCAGCGGCGAAGGTTTGGGCGGCGTTCAGGTTAACGTGTGCTTGTTTGGGACGTGTCACGCTTCTGATCCTCCGAGCATGCATGCATGTGTGTGTGTGTGTGAGCAAGAAAGAGTTTTTTTGGACGCTCTCCATGCCCCAACTACATGCAGCCTGCCAGAGAGTGGAACCTGATGCTCTCTCAGATGATGACAGACAGCCAAAAGCCCTGTAGCTGAAGTGAGGGGAAAAAGAGGAAAAAAAAAAAAAAGAGGTGAAGCATGAATGGGAGAGAACGGGTGAGCAGAGGTAACGTAGAAGACAGACATATAGGAAGCTGCATGCGAAGATAAAACTTGAGACGGGGTGTTTACCTCCGCCACTGGCCAACTCTTCCTTTGTTATGAGCAACTGATCATCTCTGGTTTTTTAAGAGCATTCTTTGTTAACCGTGCCCCCGCGCTCACCCCGACCCTGAACCCTGCGACCCCGCACTCGTCTGCGCGGCCCATGACGTCAGCCGGTCGTCCGGTCTGAGGCGGCGGGGGTCAGGGGTGAGGGGTCAAGGTTCGGGGAGAGACTGTGGAGTCACGGTGAGCGGCGTCTGGTCAGTCTGGTTCTGCCCATGGCTATTTCAGCTTCAAAGCAACCAGCATGATTCCACTGGATTCAGCCTGTTTTTTAAAAAACCAGAAGGGTAGAGATGCAGAAATTAGAGGAGCCATGAGGAAACGGTTGTGCTTCTTCCTGGCATCCAGCGCCGAAGTATTCAGACCCCTTTTTGCTGTTTTTCATATGGCGTGTATTGTGTTGTCCCGTCGGAGCTGAAATGGTTTAAATTCTTTCTCACCTCATCAATCTGCACTCGGCAGCCTGTAACGACACAATGAAAACATGAAAATTATCTCTGTGTGGATTCAGAGGCTTCGCTGAGTTGAAGCCTGTTTGGCAGCTTGATGCACACCTGCACAGTTCAAAGGTTCACTTTAAGGACACTCACTTTACGGACAGCCACTTTACGGACACTCACTTTACGGACATCCATGGCGCTCCCAACGAGGCTTTTCATTAAGAATATCCCAGTACTTTTGCTCCATTCAGTTTTTCCCTCAGCGCTGACCAGTCTCCCAGTCCCTGCCGCTGAAAAACGCCCCCGCAGCATGACGCTGCCACCACCATGCTTCACCATCGGCATGGGAACGGTCAGGTGATGAGTGGTGGCTGGTTTCCTCCAGACGTGACGCCTAGAGGAGGCTAGAACGAGGCCAAAACACTTCACCCGTGCCAAATTATGTCCGATCGATATTTCCTATCACAACCAAGGCGAAGCAGCATCTCAAAGATAGTAAGAGAAAATAAAATAGGAGGTAACCTGCACCCACTTTGTCATTGTGGGCAATTGGGTATAAGAATTTAGCAGAATGTGAAAAAATAGCATAGCAGAGATGTTATATTAGTGTCTGATTACATGGAGCTGAGGATTCTGAAACGATAACACGCCCTGTCAGAGCTTCCCCGCGTGCAGAAAGGCCTTCACTCACCAAAAGGCATCACAAGGTTATGGGTCTGTTATCTGATGGAGAGGCTGCTTTTAAGACTTATGGGATGAGGAGCAGCGAGTCGTCCCCCCCCTCCTCCTCTGTCCCACATCCTCTGTGGTGAGAGGGTCACTCCAAGTCTTTTTTATAAAACACACACACACACACACACACACACACACACATTCGGCCTTCCTGAGCCGTCTTTCCTCTCGCTTCAAAACGCTGCCGCCTCCATAGCAACCCCAGTGTTTACGCCCCCCCCCCCCCCCACCCCCCCACCGCGTCACATCACACCGGCCTGCGGTTTTATCAAAACTTCACGTTTGAAAAGAAAATTGGAGCGATGATCAGCCCTCGAACAGGGATATTCCAGACCATTAGGCGGATCGTGTTTCGGCTGATGCGTGTGGGTTGAACGCTGAACAGACGACCACGGCAGCTTCTGGACCGCGTGGAAGGAAACGGCGGAAGACGACAAGTGACACCCCCGCAGTTAGCGTGCATGTATTATTTATTTGTGAGTAATTAGCTGACTGTTCTAGGTATTGATGTCGCTTCTCAGGTTTCCTGCGGAGCAGCTGTGCATGGGAATAAACCTGTGGGAGGGGTCACATGACCACGCCTGTCCAGGAAAGAAGACGATGCCCATCTGAGCGGCAGCTGGTATATTAGAGGAAGCCGACCACTTTCTGCAAAAGGAGCGACTTCCCAAAAATGCGTTTTGATTATATATATATATATATATATATATATATATTATAATGCAAATTGGCTGTTTCGAAAAAACAGAACAAAACGTTTCAAGACTCATTTAATAAAGAATGCAATGAAAACCGCGAAGAGAAACAAACACTTTGCCTGCACGGCAAATGAGGTCTTCTCTGAAAAAAAAAAAAAAAAAATCCTGCTCTTGCTGCACACACTTGTGTGTGGGCACACAGCTGCATGAAAGATGGACGTTTTGCTCCGTCGGTGGGAGCCAAAGCTTTCCCTGTGAAAACACACGCGGCTCCCCCACTCAGAGTTCAACACACTCGACAAAAAGTTAAACACTCGGTCTGTCAGCACTCCCCCGGTGCTGCTACATCCTCTCGCCCTCTGCTCCTTCCTCTCCGCTCCCCTGCGTCCCTTCTTCCTCTCCATCTTACATCACACTGCACTGTTCTCTGTCAATACAATACAAAAAAAATAAGATTCACCCTCACATTCTGCCTTTAACGTGGGGATTTAGGAGTGTATGTCAGTGGAGGAAAAACCCCGCGGCAACACGTTGCACTTTGTGCACTTTAACGAGTCAGCGTGATGGATGTGCTGTTTGAAGCTGGTGCACGTGAGCGAGCCGGTGAAGCGTGCTCTGTGATTCTGACGTCTTGGATGACCTCTGCTGCTTCCATCATCTCCAAACCGCACCGCTCTCTTGTGAAACATTCACTCGTACAAAAGGAAGACCCGCTGCCAGTTCGGCTGCCATCGAACCCGGTCTGGGGAGAGAAGGAGGCGGAGGGAAAAAAAAAATACAACAACCAGCAACCGGGGCAGGACGCACCATGACATCAGCAGGAGACGACTCGCTCGGCCG